>CM051503.1:4561737-4574912 GCA_028031935.1 Paedocypris micromegethes | reverse complement strand
ATATATATATATATATATATATATATATATATATATATATTATGCACCAAAATCATTACAAGTTTAGCCTGACGGTTTGAGTGTAATTTGCTAAAATATCTGTTGGAGGACTGAGAGACGATGCTATGACACAGTCAGCACAGATTCCATGTCGCCCTATACTGTACATTAGATTTTCATTAACATGATTTTTTTTTTTATGTCTCATGGGTTAATAATTCTACACCATTTTAATTTCACATAATAACTATTCTTTGGGTTTTTTATTAAATATGCATGCTTTGACATTAAACTTTATAAACAGATATTTGTAGCTTTTGATGTTCAATGTGAATATGATCATAAAACATAAATCATCTTTTAAATCTTTGTTGTGACCTTTACTTTAAGAATTTCATATTGATTAGATAAGTCTTACTGATAAACTAATTAAAACAAAAAATATAAATATAAACAAAAATAAATAAAATTATACTTTTGATAATAAACATGAGTACTGAACTATTTTCCCCAAATAATATATACCGTATTTTCTGGACTCTATGGCTTAGAGACAGTGGCAGTGAGAAAAAGACAGGAGGCAGAGATGAAGGCAGCAGAGATGAAGATGTTGAGGTTCTCCTTGGGAGTGACGAGGTTGGACAGAATAAGGAACGAGCACATCAGAGGAACAGCTCACGTTACCTGTGTTAGCAACAAAGTCAGAGAGGCCAGACTGAGATGGTTTGGACATGTGCAGAGGAGGGATAGTGAATATATTGGTAGAAGGATGTTGGAGATGGAGCTGCCAGGGAAGAGGGCAAAAGGACGACCAAGGAGGAGATATATGGATGTTGTAAGAGAGGACATGAGGTTGGCTGGGGTCAGGGTGGAAGATACTCAAGATAGAATGAGGTGGAAAGGGATGATTCGCTGTGGCGACCCCTGATAAGGGAAAAGCCGAAAGAGAAGTAGTAGTTTCTGGACTATAAGCCGCTACTTTTTTCATAGGTTTTGAACCATGCGGCTTATACAAATGTGCGGCTATTCTGCAGATTTTTTTGATAATGAAGATAAATACGGTAGATCTATTTAGTTACATACATGTACATTTACAATTCAAAATCGTTCATAGAGCGGATGCGGCTTATAGTCCAGAAAATACGGTTTTATAACCTGCTTTGTGGTAAAAAATTTAAAGAATAGAATAGTATGTCAAAATGTTTATTCTCTTCAATTAACATGCTCAGTTCATGTAAATCTGACTTCTTTTGCCCTCAATTTCTTATAGGTTTCTAGCTAAAAAAAAATTATTACATCACCAAGAAAGCTATGAAATCTTTATTTTCCATTATAACCTAGAAACCATTTGCTAAATGTTGACAATCCTCTTATCTTGAGTCTTAAACTCAAGGTAGGTTAACAGGTCTACCCCGGAGCTGATTTTAACACGCTTTGACCAATGGTAATAAAGCGTTTATTTCACTAAAGTAATGTTAAGAACAGATACACAAATGCCATAGAAATTGACTCACGTATCACTTAAACTCAACAACAACATATGTATAAATTAAGGATAAGATTTGATATCAGCAGTATTCACACATTACCTGACCTTCTAAACTGAGGAAACATAAAAAATGGAACCCCCATTGTCCAGTACGTTCAGCAGGAATTAGACTCTGGATAAAATCCTCTTATAATCGAGATGAGACATTTATCCACTCAAAACAGTCCAGACAGTCCAAACTCACACTTCATACTCTTTCAACGATGATTCCATTTGCCAGGGTCTTCGCATTGCTCTTCCACCTCTCAAACATTCAGCTTTTTTCCAGTTCAGTGCTATGTTATGGCTTCTTCTTATCCCACATTATGTGGTCCAAGCCACCTGTCAATAACTACAACAACAACAGTTGCCAGTGGATTTTAAAAGATTCTGACATATGTTTTCTGCAACACAGTTCATTTAGAAACCTTTTTCCAGTCAAGTGTTGGTTTCGATTACCGAACTTCGGCTGAACTGCTGAACAGATGGAAGATCTCAGTTCCTGTTCCACAGTGTTCCCAACCATGACGTCATTAAAATGGAAGCATTCAACCATTTAAATCTTTTCAAAGCAGATGAAATAGTTCAGTGTCAAAACAAAATCAGTTTGTCAAAACCTCCCGTGAAATCCTGTGTAACGCTCTCATCGAGCTGCAGGCGAGTGAAGAAAGCCACTCTACTGAATTGTCCACGGAATAAACTTTCACCTGACCTAAACCGGTGCACTACTTCTTCACGGTTTTAAGAGATGTGAGCCTATTAAAGTTTTGCCAGAAGGGAGACTGTCCTGGTTTGTCTAGATGAGACTCAATCTCGTCCGGCGGTGGAGTGTGATCTAAGAGCATGAAGAGACCAGGGCCCAATGGGTCCAGAGCACAGGTGGACGGGGACACACACCTGCTCTGACTCACACCTTGACCAGAGAGGAAACAAAGCAGAAGTAAGAAAACAGTAGCACAGCTAATGTACTAGTTTTGGTGCAGATTTAAAAAAATATATATCCTACATAACACCATCAAGACATGAAAGAAAAAAGTTTCACGTGAACAAACACTCTTGCTGAACAAGACATGCAAACCAACATAAATAACAGGATGCTAGTAAAAGTCAAAGTGTTTGATAATGTGTGTGTGCATATGTGTGTATGTGTGTGTGTGTGTGTGTGTGTGTGTGTGTGTGCTTTTCTTGTGTATTCTACTACAAAATATAATGAGGATGTGGGTTTTAATGTTGGTTTCTCTGAGATTGAGGCAGAGTGAATGTGGGAGTAAAACAGAAAGAATGGGCGGCAGAGAGGGAAAGTAAGAACGGGGGAGTAAGAAGAGAGGGTGAAAGAGAGCAAACAAAAGAGGGAGTGAGAAAGAGAGTAAGAAGGAGAGAAAGAAATAAACCCATTCGTCTGACTGGTGATTCACCAGCAAGAGATCAAACCCACAAGACAGAGAGACAGAGACATTTTCCTAAATGAAATCAATGGAAACTGTCACATTTCCATTCCAGTCAAAACCTTTTTTAATTATTAGTTTTTATTTGATGATTTCCCACTGAAGTGTTGTGTTAAAAAATAGTATATCATTACAATGTTAAATAACCCCAGTTTTGGTGTACGTTTTTCTCACTGTGTTCAATTAAACAAATCTTATCCACACTCTTCTCAGGACTTTCTTTTTGCTCACTGGTATCTTTGCCTGTCTGTCCATATGCAAACTGTCGATTATGAATCAAAGCTAATGCGGAATATCACACAATATTGACAGATGAAAACAGCATGCTACCATCACTGTGCTCCAGCAAGCAGCTCGTGAGCCTCCAGCTTTACTAAAGCTCGATGTCCAGCTGAAAGAAAGCAGCGTGTGTTATCGTCTCGAGATAAATGCTTCAGCTCTCCATTCTGACATTCATGATTCTGACAAGAAATTACAGCAGAACCAACACCAGCCGACATAGCTTACTCACGGGCAGAGCACTGAAGAAATAGCATGAAACAAATGAAGTAGTACATTTAAATTGAAGCTGCCATGGCACTTTCCATCAGAAATACTGCTACTTGTCTTTGTGCTAATGACTGTGACTGTGAGTCAATGGCTTTATCTTGCCTTTTACTGTTTTCAGAATGTGTTCAATCATCTCAAGAAGCTCTACCATGGCATCTTGTAGCAACACTATAGATCTACATGAAATTCTCTTAGAATACCTTCAGCATTTTCAAACCTTGTCCACATATAAGGGCCCTTTTTCTTAAGATGATATCTAGCAATGAATCTGCAAATTCAAACACAGATTTCACGTTTGTCTGAAGGTTGACAACTTGGTCCAAAAACATGATTGAACAAGTATTCAGAGATCTTTTTACAGTTCAGCAGCACAGAGTTGTGCTTTCTGAGTTTGTCAGGTCACACCACGACTGTCCGCTAAGGTTAGACATGAAGCTCACCTTTCTGTCTGCTGACTTTGCGGACGGTCAGGGCTGCTTGTTTCTTTTGATACTCTGAGATTTCAAACCCTACAAAAAAACAACAACAGTGAATCTACTTCAGCTGAACACAGATAAAAACACACGTTCACCTACCGATTTTCTCATCTTCCTGCACCATCTTGCGTTCTTCGTGAAAGGCCCTCAGCCATCGTATCTTCTCCTCTAGCTTCTTGGCCAGGAAGACATGGATCTCTTCTGTTTCTTTGTTGTGCAGTTTAAAAGCATTCTTCACGCTGACGTTAAAGTCATCATCCCGTCCATCCATTGCATCTTTCACTCCATAATTGTCCATGTCGATTCGCCCTTTGTAGTACAGTATGTCCCGTCGGATCAAATCCTGAAAGGATAAACAGAATACAGACAGAATCATAAGATATGGCTAAGAATGATTAAACCTCCTCACTTAAACCATTGAAAGAACAAAAATTTTAATATTTTCTGCATTTCTGCCAAAACTGAATTTCCATGTAACATTTGCATAGGTGTTCTACTATATCAATCTACCAAGACAGTGTGGCATTGAATTTGGAAATGGAAAGCAACAAGCTGAATCAGCTCATTCTGGAGATTAAAGTGTCTGCCAAAATGAATGTAAAGTAAGTATGGTATTTATGCAAATAAAAATACCACCCCTCATATTTTTCAGGCACAAAATAAAAATGTACATACAATTTAAATAAACATAAGCACATTATTTCTTGGTCGGACTATTTTACTACTTGTGACTATTATTCTTAAATACTAGATAAACAATAGAATGTTAAATATTATTTAAACATATAGTAGACTTGTAGTATATATCCAGTAGGGGGTGCTATTAGGTGCCATATATGGGCGTATTCCGGTTTTCACAGTAGCAGACAGAGTTCAAACAAACAGAAAACAAGAGCTTCCCCTGTTATTGTATTTCATTTTATTTATGTATTTTTATTTCTTCCGGTTCTATTTAGTCACTGCTAAGTGCATGGATATGATTTCTTTATTTCTGTTATTGAGCCAATAAAAGCATATATGCATGTGTTAACTTGTGACTGCTCCTGCCTTGAAATATAAAAAAAAGGGGCGCTTATATTTTTGTGCTTTTTGAACGTCATAAAAAAGGTGCTCATAATTGCATACATACAGTAATTGAATGCCACGTTGGGTTAAGTTCTTCGTATGAAAAATTAATTTTACCTCAAAAATGTAATACTAGGTGATATTAGGTGAAATTAAACCATAATGCAATTAGAGACAAAATGTTCAGATTACACAGAAAAAGAATCCTTCATCGTCTGAGTGCAGTATTTTCTTGCATCTTGAGATGATTATGGTTTGACTCGATTCTAAACAGTTTTCTCTAGATGTAGACGACCTACTTTCTTGCACAGGACCAGCTGATGATCAAAGAGGAAGAAGACACGCTGCTGACTCCGCCCATAGGGCTGATAGATCCACGACATTTCTCCTGTGTAGATCAGCTCTGAGCTCCTGTCCAAAATGTCATCTCCCTGAAAAAAATACAGAGACTCAGTGACTTATGAATATTTTTAGCGTTCAAATCCAAATATGAAATTTGGAGCTTATCACATGAATATTTAAAACACATTTCAAGATCAAACACAATTGCAAGAAGGCCGATATTCTGACAGTACCAAGATCAGTTTTTCTATTTCTGGCGGCTTTGTTTGCTCTGGTCGTGCCTTCATATTTTGATTAATCATTTCACACTTGAAACAGGTAAAAAAGCTAAAGAACTTGAAGGTTGGCGGTTAAAGATTAATCCCAATTTTCTGAATAATATATGTAGTAAAAGCATCCATTACTGCAAAATTGAAGGCTGAATAGCTGTACTCCAGTTGAGTTGAGCATCTCCACGTTTAATCTTTTTCAAACCCACCATTATTTCATCATAATCCAACTCTTAAAATTAGAGACAATGACTGGTGACAATTCCAACATCTCCTTACGGAGTAACATGGGCCTTAATCTGACCCACCTCCCAGTCCAGAACTGAAGCTTGCCACTGAGCAATCTTGTCAATGTTCTCCAGTCTTCTTTTGCGCTCATTGATCTGCTGAGTGACGTTCCTCATGACGGCTAGCGCTGCTGCAGCATAGCGATAGTCGCTGAGGAACGAGACATTAAAAATATGTTAATGGGTGTGTTGAAGATGGGTTTCTGAAAAAAAAACGGCTGACCTGTGCTCCTGTGAGGTGTACTTCAGTAGCTCAGCCAATTGTAGCGGATACTTGCAGATTTTCTGCACAGGCGTCAAGAGGAAGCCATCTATGGCAATGTCAATCATCTGCTGAAGCAGGCGGCAGGCCTCAAAGAAGTGCTGGTAGCGTCCATCCTTCATCAGCTTAGACAGCTCCATGCAGGCATCCAGGTGGTTGTTGCAATACTCTGAGTAGATCCAAAACCCATCTTGCTGTAGGAGAACAGCCACCATGACCTATCACCAACATCCATTGACCACAATAGATCTGAATTAACAGAGGAACCAACTTACATGCTCCAGAAAACAGGGGCCAATTTCACTGAGATGTGGTTCCTCCATGTTGTACTGTTTCTCCAGATCCCTCACAAAGCCCATCTGGAACCTGTAGATGTCTTCAATGTTGCCAAAGATCACCTTCAGCTGCGCATCGCTGAACATGTCCATCCTCTTCCGGCACTGCCTCAGGTAGCCCTGGGAAGAAAGCTCCTCACGTTAGCCTTCACTCTGCTGCGGAGCCAGTAATGCTGGAGACAGTGGTACCTCACAGATGTCCTTCAGATGTTTGATGTAGTGTCGCTCGGTGCTCATGATCTCATTGATGACGTTGGCCCTCATCTGGTCTCTATTCTGGAGCGTCTGGCTAATGCACAGACAGCTGTTGCTCTGGTCAATGTGTCCGTTCTGTGTTTCAGCCACGCTTTCGACCGCCATTGTTGCCCCGTTTTCCTGATTCACCCACAGCTGACAACACATGATTAAAAATGGAAAGATGTTAGGACTTGAGAAACACTCACTGAAATACTCACTGACTTTTACGAAGAACAGTGAAATGATTCTTTGTAGCTTTATATCTTCCATAATAAACAAGCTATACTTTTCTCTTACATAGTGAATAAAGATGTTATAGACATCCAAGCATTTAGTTTTGTTATACAACATTAACGTGTGTGTGTGTGTGTGTGTGTGTGTGTGTGTGTGTGTGTGTGTGTGTGTGTGTGTGTGTGTGTGTGTGATAATTATACAGTCATATAGTTAAAAAACATCAGTGAGCAGCATGTGGCAGTTAGAAAAAGAGAGTTAGAGTGGGAAAATAAGATAAGGTTTAAAATTAGAATGACATATACAGTGAAATGCGTGCGACGAACCTGTGATGCCATGTTAGTGCACCGTGGAGCTGAGATAGGGTTTATAGAGAAAACATCATTTGTATATGTTTGAGGAAGGTGAGCATCCACCTTTGAAAACAGTGACACTTGGTGTTAGTATGGTCAGAGAGAGAATGATGAAAAAAGCTGGTGCGGTGTTATTGTTGAACGAACAAAGTGGAAGAAAAGCACTTTGTACCCTGACGAAGCTGGCAGGGAACCAGCCCTCCTGGTCCTCCATCTGGCCCCACCACCAGTCTTTATTGGAGGCATCCAGTACCTTGATGACATCTCCTGCCTTGAAGGCAAGTTCTCTTTCGGCCATGGTCACATGATCCCAAACAGCCTCTGCGCTGACCACAGATCCGCCGCTGATGAGCTGCAGAGAGAGAGAGGAGAGCTCATACTCTCATCTAATTCCAATGGTCTCTACAGGAACTCAAATATAGCATACGAAATCAGGCAGGAACTGACAAGAGAATGAAACAATGTGAGAAGGTGAACATGAGTGTTTGTGTCCCGTTCTGCGAATGGTTGGCCACCAATCCAGAGTGGACATCCTACCTCAGGACCAGAGGTGCTGAGATACGCCGCTGCTCCCTGTGACCGAGAAAAGGAGTAGGCGGTAGAAGATGGATTAATAGATGTTTAGTAACAGTGTTGTGCATGCTAAACCTCTCAACTAAACACCATATTTTATAAAATCAGATCTTGTGTCATATTTTATTAGTGTCTGTGCAGCTCTATTAAGGATTTTTATCATGTCTTTTGTCTTATCATGTTGTTTGTTTTTGCCAAGTTGATTGATGAATAATGACTCTAATTTTGTTTCTTGCCCTTCTTCATTACTGAATTAATAATTGACTCGCCATTTTCATTCAGCTGATGTTCTGCCCAGTGTTCAGTACAGAGCTGTTACATAACACTTCAACTGCACAACAATGTGAGGAACCTGGATCTTGTCCTGACATCACGCCCCACCACAGAAAAGTCAAAAGTATTTTAGCACGATCACATGTCAAAACATTAACCGAGCAACATCAAAGTGACAAGCGTTTACCATTTTGGTGGCGAGAAGCGTCGGACGCGTTAACTGGAGCCCATGAAGAAGATGAGGATGACGTTGACCAACAGCAGAATTGCGATCACGGTGAACACCGCAACTGTTTGCATGTCCAAGGTCATGGTGCAGTGATCCGAACACACGCCCTCCGCTAAATCATCTCTATTTATTAACGTGAAACGGACACGCGTTGTGTGCTAACACGTAGTCTCCATTTTTCTCTTTAACGTATAGCGAACACACATTCTCAGTAAAGCATCTCCGTCGCTTCTTAGGCGACGCGCACTGCGCTTTCCCACGGTACCAGTGACGAGCATCTGCTCTCAAACCAATAAAATTCCTCCTGCGCGATCGTCTCCGCTCACCATGGAAACACCGACTTCAAATTAATTCAAAACGCAAGCTCCATTCAGTTTTAAGTGCGTTTCACAGGCTCACAAACCACCAAAACGCAGACCAGTACACCAATTTGAGGAACATCACACACGTACCTGAGTGTGAAAACTTGAGGATAAAACCCTCTTGTTTCAAAAAACAAATTTCTGAAAGACTTCAAAACATTTTCTATAATCTCGTGATTAGTGCAATGATCTCTCCTGAAGTTCTGTGTATACGTGAAACATTGGAGTAGCTGCGTGTTGGTGATTTATTTTTATGAAAGCATTAAAACCTTCGCACAACTTGACATTTACTCAAGACAACTTGAATATGGAAGTCAAACACATTGCATGATAAACGGGAAGAACCAGTAAAATGGCGTTCTTATGACTGAAATCTCTGATTTGCTAAACTATGCAGATTGATAATTTAATAAATATTTGTTGGGAATTGGTTTAGGGGTTGTGTGACTGAAATCTCTGATTTGCTAAACTATGCAGATTGATAATTTAATAAATATTTGTTGGGAATTGGTTTAGGGGTTGTGTGATTCCTTAAACCCTAACATCAAGGCAACACTTCAGAATTAAGCATTTAAACCTTTAAAATATCAAGCTGAATGTTTATAAATTAATCACAAACTAAATACATTTTCAATGAAAAACTTAATTTATTGGTTTTGAAATTGTTTGTGCAAGCATAAATTAATACGCCGACCCCTAGATGTGTGTCAACAGGCACGTTAGGGGTCCATGAATCTGGAGCCCTTGTTATTTAGGGGTCGCCAGACATCTGCTTTAATACAAACATTGTTATAAGGGCCACAATTCAAATTGTTTTCATAGGTCTAAAAACTGTTAAAGGTGGCCCTGAATGTGTCTGTAAACTCAATACGTAATGTATAGCCGAAAATTACACTTGCCAATAAGATTTAATATTTAAGTTCAGATTGTAACTTGAATTTGATGCCTGATTAAAGCAACCACACATCACAAATCAAGTTCTGCACAGCAAGTGACAGGAGCTGAGTGAATTAGGCAGTGTAATGTCTGGGTGTGGTCACTTCCTCTCCACAAACACTTGTATAGACTTGCTTCCTGTGAGAAGCACTGGTCAAAATCTTTGTCTTTTGTCCTTGCCCATCAGACCCACCCTGAAATTCAGACACTGGGTTCTGTTTCTTTTAAAACCCCAGAAAAGAGAGAACAAGCTAAAAAATAAAATAAACTTAAACTTAAAACCCCATAAGCCTTGTAATCGGGCATCGAGATTGCGCCAACTACAACAGATGTACGACAGAAACAAATACAGCACTACTCTATTTTAAAAATTTTAAGAAAGTGCAGTTTTTATAAAGAGCTAAAAAACCTGCTATTACCAAAATATTATCAATAATCATTTTAATAAGTGTCATGTTAGTGTCAGGACTCTCCACCCCTGCTCACCCTGATTATTGCTCACCCCTGTTTGTAATCATTTCACTTATTTACACAATTTAATTCACATCACCCATTGTTCTGTGCGAGTTTGTCGTAAAAGGTCAGTCGCTGCTTTCCTGTTCTGTGTTCGCTGTTTTCTGTTCTCCTGTTTGTGCCATTCATCATTTCGCCGTAAGCCTCCGCTGTCAATTAGCCTGGGCTTCTGTTTCTGTAGCTCGGTTGCGTTGGATTTTTGCAGAACTCAGTGTGAAAGTGTGAAAGTGATTGTCTGATTACTTTCTGTTTTATTTTTGGCCGGAAAGTTTTTCTTGAAAGTTTTCACTTGTCCTTGGATTAACTTTTTCGTCAATTTTTTGAAGCTCTGAATTTCCTCTGTTCTGTGGGTCAGATTCCAAAGGCCTGTGGGTCAGAAAAGGCCTGAGGGTGTTTCAAGTCTGAGAGCTAGTCATTTATGAATTCACTTTTTTATTCACTATTCAAAACTACAAGGCAAACCTAGTGTAAGATCCTTGTTGATTGATGAACAAACTAGTAAGAGAGACACAATGCAAATTCTGTTCTGCGTTAGCATGCCTGACTACGCAAGTTAGCAATATGGTAACAAACAAGTTTACAAGACGATGACCGAAAAGAAAAGAGATCAGACTCACTAAAGTGTAGATAGTAAAATGCCTTCTTTATGGAAGTGCTTATGGTGAGGAAAAACATCACAGAACCCAGACTGATTGGCTGATGATTGAATTAATCTTTTAGACCAAATTAAAGTTAAGAGTTACAGATGTAAACGTGAAAAAAAAAAAATTTTTTGCCTGTAAATGTAACAGGGTACATTTAGCCCATGACAAAAATCCAAGTAGCAAATACAATAGGTTTTTAGCCTTCCGGGATCGAACCTCCAATAAAAGTTTAAAGTATGGTGTCTCTAGTGAGCTCAAAGTATGGAAAACACCACAGTCACGTAGACTCTTGTCTCCACAGACTGACAGAGGAAATAACACGGGACGTGACGAAACGTGGAGGCACAAAGAGAAACAATGATCCTTCCTGTCTGAGCATGTGCAGAACAGACTCTTGTCCAGACTGAAGTCACTTCCCTCCGGAGCAGATCAGTAGACTAAAGATTCTTTTTACTTTCACCACCCAACAAACATTTGACCTGCATACACTGACCAGCTAACTCTTTTTATTCCAACAAACCAATCATTTTAAACGAATATTCATGCATAATGCCCAGAGCAGGGAGCTGTACAGCTTATCTTTTGATCGTCACTCAATGGTTTTCAGTTTTCCGGTGTTTTCAGGCAAA
Organism: Paedocypris micromegethes; assembly: GCA_028031935.1. Taxonomy (NCBI): domain Eukaryota; kingdom Metazoa; phylum Chordata; class Actinopteri; order Cypriniformes; genus Paedocypris; species Paedocypris micromegethes. The sequence goes on along the minus strand of CM051503.1, from coordinate 4,563,374 downwards.
AAAGAATTGTCTGCATTCAATTCTGAGCAAAACTCCAGATGATGGATGGATAGATGATAGATAGATATATAGATGGATTGATGTCTATCACTTTGGACGTTTCACAATTCAATTACAAGTTCTGATTCCAGCCTCTTATTTCATCGATGAGTATTTGCCAGGTCAGGATTCGAACATGCAATCTTAATGGTCATAACTTTAACTTTCAGAGCAAGGCGCTTTTCACAGTTTTAACTGTCTCAAAGCGCACGGGTGAATATGTAAAAGGATTGTTGCTCATTTATTAATCATTAATTGTTAAGAAAATGGCTATGATTATCACTATGATCATGACCATGACCAGTGAACAAGCACATGTGCGACACTGCATGTAAAAAACCTCTCTAAACAAGGAAAAAAACCCTGGGGAGAACCCGGCTCACTGGCGCCAGTCTCCTCTGGCATTCTAACATTACGAAACCAGTGCGTTGGCTGTTGGTGTCATTTTGAAGATGGTTCCTGAAGATGTTTCTCTCCTGAGTGGGAAAACCGGTGGCTCCATTTCTCCAAAACTTTCTAACCACTATGCCCAAGTGGATTGTCCTAACTAAACATATGTCTTTTCATGCTTGTGGAAGAATATAGAACACTCACCGTGTTGACATGTAGTGGCCCAGATCCCGGTCTGCAATGCTTTCTTCCATTGGATCGTGTGCTTCCATTCCTCAGGTGGAGAACACCTGAAAGAACCCAAAACATCTAAGATGTTTGTACTGCTCATATTACAAACTTCTTCTGGAATACTTATGTAGAATACTCATATTAATGTGATGCTTTACCGCATACCTGAGGCAGAAGGCTTAAGCGTGAGCACAGACAGGGTGGTCGGCAGAGAACGACAGCGCTGCAGCAGGACTTTAAACGGAGGTTCAGCAGGCGACTGACCAGCAGGTCGTGAAATTGTCTGAAAAAATTACACTCAATAGTGACATAGATGAACAACCTGTGGATTTGAGTCATCAGTATGGCTGGTAAATGACCACAGAGACAAATTTATCCGTATGCCTTTTTCTGTGCAATATCTACACTCCGAAACTTCTACTCCAGAACCAGGCTGTTCATGCCAGAGCACATGTCAAATTATATTAAGAAATGTAAAATTTTGAGTGTAATACCACGATAATAGGCAGAATATGAAGCATTTTTTTAGAAAGCTGTACTTAAACATTCACAAATGTTATTTCCTCCATATTGTCTGCCCGGATTTCGGCTCAACACATAAAGTGTTAAAAGACACGCATCTGCTATTCTGGGAGAGCTGGTGTACAGGCTCAGCTTTATTTTCTCATTGTTTATTTGTTATTGCTCACAAACTCCCATCTGTGAAAAAAACATTGCTGCCTTGGTCTGCACGCCCACTTCTAGACTGATTTATACAGTAGACTCACTCTCTGTGCAGCTGAAAAGAAGTTTCAATATACTAAATAAATAATAAAATCATTGTGTGGGCAACAATAGTAATACAACAATAACTACAATTTCCGAGAGTTTCAGAAGAGAAGGTCATACACTTTAACCTCTGTCTGGAGAAACTGTTTATGGAACGTACAGTTGTAAAATATATATATATATATATATATATATATATATATATATAT
>CM051503.1:4433535-4561719 GCA_028031935.1 Paedocypris micromegethes | reverse complement strand
GAGAGAGAGAGAGAGAGAGAGAGAGAGAGAGTTGACACGAAAAACGAATGTCCATCCATATCCATCCATCCATGAATCCATCCATCAGTCTCTTTCTGTGACTATGTTGATATCACACAGAGCAACAGTCCAGTGCTCAATACTACCTAGGTCTTTATGGTTGGAGTTGCAGGTTGTACATATTCATAGACAGTGGTTGACAGCATGAATATTTCCTATAATTTATCATTCTATTTTTAAACTGCTGGCTATCCAAATAGGTTCCACTATGGCATGTTTACTAATAGTTTTCCGTAGGGCAAAAACAAGACCACTCTTTAAAGCAATGTAGAAATAGCAATGTAGAAATAGAAAAAAATGTATATTTTCTTGGTTGTTATAATTCATTAAATCTTTAAAATGCTTTTGTGATGACACAGCAGATTTCTGAAAATATTTATATATTTATAGCCATCCAGGTGAACAGGTTTATAAGTCAGGCAGCTGACTTATGAAAGTTAATCTTTTTCTGGATGCAGCATGAATCGGTGACATCTGCTGGTCAATGCTTAGTAGTACAAAAGCGTAGTATGTGTAATATTTAACTGCAAAAAAATTCAACTAGTTTCTTACTCATTTCTGGCATTCAAATGCTAATTAATTATGCTTCATTCTGATTTTCAAAATCAAGTGCCATCAAGAAAATGGAATGGAATGTGTTACAATGCCTTTGGCGTTTAAAATTGTGATTAAATAAAAATGTATTAATTTCACCTTGAACATGTGCCGTGGGCAGTTTGCAGGTTTTCCAGTGTCAGGACACACATCAAGCTTTTCCTTTTCAGCCGCATCAGGTACGGCACATGTGCTGTTTTGGAGTAGTTCTTCAGGTCGTGGGATGTTTTCAGTAGTGATGAGAGGGAGGTTCAGGTGAGACTGAGATGCATTAGAGCTGCAGTCAGATGTTCTCCAGTCCTTCAGCAGCACAGGAGGCTGAGCCAGAAGATCCACTTTATGTTCCTCCAGACATTTACTGCTTTCTGAGTCATTGTCCTTCTGCTCAACACTGTCCATTAAGTCCTCTGCTGTCTGTTGGTCTTCAGAGCAGTGCTGCTCTTCCGGAGGGAAAAAAGTACGAGACAAATTCCTCCACTTCATTGCAGACTCAGCCACGGAAGTGAAAAAACGGAACAGGCCACGAAAGTGTCCACTCTTGCCATCATGTGCGACTTGTTGCGGAGCTGAGCTCGAACCCTTGCTGAACTCAAAACTGACAGAGCCGCAGTCGGAATCGATGGTTTTGTCCAACACATTGATTGACTCGAAACTGCTCTCTGTCAACGTTGAGCTTCCCTTTGACTTCACAGAAATCCTTTTCAAATAATTTAAGACATCTCCTCCCTTGGACCAGCGCCGCCTTTGAGGAGCACAGTGGTCGTCGTGAGCCAGTGCTGAAGAACTAATGCAGTGAGTTGAGTTGGAATGACTTTTCTTTGTGTATGTGACTTTTTCCAGCAACCTGCCGCCGTTCTGGTTGTTGATGGAGTCCTTGGGCTCCCGAAGATCTTTCTCAGAAGCTCCTGCCAGCTCAATGTCCTCAAACGAGCAGTAGAAATCTGCAGTGTGTCCTGCAAATGAATGCCTCTTCACTTTGCTCTTTAGCTCTAAAGACGGTGAGTCTTTATACATGTGTAGGTCATCCAGCTCATCTTTTAGTTTACTAGTAAATTTACCAGCAGACAGTTTTCCAGTCTTCCCTTTGAACACGGATGGGGACTTTAATTTCTTGAAGGACCTCACCTTGTTAGTGATGGAGAGCTTGAGGAAAGATGCTTCACCTGGGAGGATCATGGAGTGAGGTCTCCGGTCCGGCTCTGATGTGGCCTTGCGGCGGTTGAGGATCCTCCAGATGGCTGCTGTCCTGGAACGGCGACTGGGTTCCTGTTTTTCTCTCCGGAGGCTCTGACAGCCGAGAATAGAGTCTGAGGAATTCATCTCGGGAAGCCATGAGATTCCGCCGCAGTTCTCCTCATCAGTGGAGGAGTTGAAAACGCTGTTCACGAATCCATTGGTCGTTCCAAACTCAGTTGTGGGGCTGCTTTTATTGTCCATCTTCTCACATTTACATTGTCATGATTTGGTTGTACCAATATCTTCTCAGAAAACCTGAATGAGAATCAGACCGTGAGTTCTCACAACGTCGTTTGCACTATGAACTGTGTGAGTTAAGTTTTAGCACGCTAGTGAAAGTTCTTTCAAACACACTATTTTTGCTGATAAAAGTTCGGCGATAAACATTGGAAAATTAGCTTCCTTTCGTGTCGAATCAGTCTTAAATAATCTGAGTAAAACAAAGGCTAAATAACGTTGAACGTGTATGTAGCGTGTGATTTTAAGAAGCCGCTACACAGGAAATGGTTTCCATTGCCTTGAAATGAAATGAAAATACTCACCAAGTGACGCCGCTAGGAACATCAGATAAAGTGTCCGTGTGTCTAATGAGCCCAGTAGAATGAAAGAACATTCCAGATGTGTGTTTCGCAGGTTTCACGACGTATGCCGTGAAGATCCAGTGATTGCTCTCCAGGCTCGGGACAAAGGAGACGCCTGGTTTCTGCCGTCACAGTCTTGGGAAATGGACACAATACTTTTCTTCAGGTCAAAGTTGGAGCGCCTATTTTAGACACTTCCTACTTGTCCTGTTTTGGTGCTACAGTAATCACATGGCATTTTCCTGATCTCCACAGGAAAGAGGGGGATCTTACATGAGTGAGGGAGAAACGGCTTGGAGTCTGACAAAGAGAGGAAGCTTGGCTGACAGAGAGTGTAAATATCTCCTCTGTCCACTCTTCCCCCTCTGTCTATGCCGCGCCATTGTGAGCGAAAGACAATCGCATGAGTTGGTCAACATTACAGCAGCCGTCTGAGCAAGCGTCACTGATCTAAAGGAGCGCCGCCATCAGAACCATTACCACCAGAACGCTGCACCAGGATCTGCTGGTTTCACAGGAGGCCAGAGAGATTTTCTTTGAGTTGTGGATGGAGTTGTGTTAATTTCCCTGGCTTCAGATTCACATTCAACTTCCTCCTCACAAGTTCACAACCCACTTTCCCTCACAGTCACATCCGGGTCAGAACAAGGTCTCCTAGAGCATCTGCTTTTTAAGACTGAAGAGCAGATGAGGGGCTAAATAAATCACAGAGTAAATCAGAGTTTATTCATTTGGATTTTAGAGCCTGATGTCGTCGCTCTTTATCTTGCAGAACAATTGGCCTTTTCCTCTGTTTCCTGTGACACAAGCCCTGATCCTTCATCTGATAGAGAAGTTCAACAGCACAGACAAGTCACACTTCTTCACTCCAAACAAGAACCTCTTCACTTTCCAGGGACACACATGGAGCCTCGTTCTTTCTTTCTTTCATTCATGTGGTTCATTCTTTCTTTCTTTCTTTCTTTCTTTCTTTCTTTCTTTCTTTCTTTCTTTCTTTCTCTCTCTCTCTCTCTCTCTCTCTCTTTCTATTTATAAAAGACAAGTAAACGGTAAAATTGTTTTTTTCAGACACATCTCACTTTGTGTATATATGTGTGTGTGTGTGTGTGTGTGTGTGTGTGTGAGAGAGAAAGTGAAAGAAGGCAATATGTGAGTGTGAGTATGTGAATGAGAACGTTAGTAAAAAAAGAATGTGAGTAGTGTGTATGTGTGCGCAAGTGTGTGTGTGTGGGTGTGTGCATGTGTGTGTGTGTGACGTGTTGAGGTGATGGTGTGGACACATGTGCAGCTCCAGCAGCAGACCTTCAGTATAAGGATGGGGAGAATGAAAGAAGCTGCTGCTGAGGCGCTGTTTCATCTTCTGCTTCCTGTTAGTCTGTTTATTGGTAAGTTCTGCTCAAATCTTCTCATAGCACACAGAAACTACATGCAGTAAAAAAAAAAAAAGAATAAGGGATAAGGAGTTGCTCAAAATTATGAAATGCAATTAGCTATGAATAGGAATACATTTAAGCGGTATGGTTAACAAGTCTTAATGTTTATTGCTTCTATTAACAAATTATGATGACCTTCAAAGCAGATTTTCACAGTTTCACTCATAACTTGTATTTTTCTTTTATTTGTATTGCTGTTGTAGCAATAATTGTACTGTAAATGTGTTGTTCTAAGAATATTAAATCTTTATTACGGCACAAGTGTAATGTGCATCAGATGTGAAATAAAAACGTGCGTAAAGTTCTCATCTACTGTATAATTATTCAAAGTAGAGAATTTACTCTATGTCAATGCTTAAATCGAACACAATTTGAAAATGCTGGTCATGTATGTGTATATTATAGTTACATAAAAACGTTTTCATATTGGATAAAATATTGATGGCTGCACATCTGTGAATCTGAAAAAAAAAAGACAACATGCATTACATAAAACCTGATATAAGCCATATTAATCAAAATAAATAATCTTAACAACTTTAAGCGTGTTTTGACACAATGAGGTAGTAACAAATATGGCAAGCGGCTAATTCGACAAAACAACTAGTTGACCTGATGATGTTAGACAAGAGCATCAACGTTAATGTTGTCATGATTTAAGACAAGCATTTGTGTTAGCGAAAAGATGATACATAAGTGTTGATGCTCCAATACTGTTCACAAAAACTGAGCAACTCAACACTTCAAGGAGTTATTTTTCTAAACCAGCTATTTTTTTCAAATGGAAATTGAGTTTGGTAGTAATGTGAATGTTTGTCCACAGCATTTTCCATCCGCTACAATGTGCTCTCTGTGGCATATCTTTTCTTCCTTCTTTTCCTACCTTTTCTGCCTGGTCCAGACATGATGCCTGGTGAGTTAAAATTCTTGCACACTGACATTTTATTATTGAACTCTCGTTATTCTCACAGGGGAGATGTTTCAGACTAACACCAACGTCACACATCGCAGCTAGAATCAAACTGCACATTTAAGGTCGCACACTGCTGATGTTACTATTGTAACTATTCTTTATTTTCTAAAATGAAGAACCAGCTATTCTGTTATTTTATTCACTGAATAAAGCATTTAATTTTTGAAGCTTGTTTAAGATTGTTGTTTATTTGGTGAAGGCTCTTTTTGGCTATGTCAGCAACACTTTAGGAGAATATAGAATCTGTGCAGAATCAGCAGAATTAAACACATGTAAAAGTCCCTGAAATGCATTTATAAGTGCTTTATAGATCCACTTTACTATTGCGTCACGTCATCTGAACACACAATTTCTTCCACTTCCTGAATCGTACGCGCACACACACACACACACACACACACACACACACACACACACACACACACACACACACACAAGCTTGAGCCGCTGTCAGGTTCTTCTTTATGTTGGAAAGCCTCATGCACCAATTGTGTTTTCTTTAGTTTGGACGTATTTTACTAATGTGTCTCAATCAATTTATTAGCTCTGTCAGTAATGTTGTGTTTGCATCAATACGGTAAATAGTTATATACACAACATACTATCTCATCTCAGAAAAAAATGACATTTTCAGAGTCACATCAATTTAAACATGCACAGTAATAATAATGATAAAACATTTAGTAGCAGCAGTAGAAGTATTGTTTTTAAATATTATTAAAATATTGTTATTGATTTAAATTTTAAAAAGTATTTTTAAACATTATACTGGGTTGTGTGTCGTTTTTTTGCTATTTGAAAAAAAAGAACAGCTAAAAAATATGTGCACTGTCCTCCTAACACACACACACACACACACACACACACACACACACACACACACACACACACAGACACACACACACACACCAACTGATTTAATAGAAAATACAGTATAATTGGATAAACAACTCAATTGTATTAAGCTGCAGTAAAAGTGCCTAATAATCAAAACCTGACATTCAGAAAGCCATTTGCTTTACTTATCGCATCATACCATTTTTTTCCTTTTTTGGTGCTGAATAATTAAATAGAGGAGAAAGAGCTCCTCACTTTATGTGCATTTACAGGGATTAGTGATGCTGTTGTTTGATTTGAATGTAAAACCCTTTTAGTTCTAAAAAATTATTTGCTTCATAAAAAATTGTTGCAGATTAATCCACATGCGTGCACACAAATACATTTTCATATGTTTGAAAGTCATAACAAACATGTAAGAAACAATTTTTAAAAGACAAAGAGCGATTACCATAAAACCTCTATAGAACGCCACCTCTAGTAGAACGCCCCCTCTAATAGAGTGCCCCCCTGACGAAAAGTTGAAAATTAGTCTGCCATGGTGTTCTATTAGAGGTTTTACGGTTAGTTGAATAAAGTTATAAGGGGTGAATGGAAAATACGAGCTCTTGGTGTCTCTTCTTAGAACCTCTTAGCGACTTGGAAACTAGGTTGCACTGTTTGATTGACCTTTCTTCTGTTAGGCTGCGTACAGCTGAAACAGCCTTTAAAAGTTGTGCTATTTATCCTTTTTTAAAAAAAAAACACAGAATTAGGGTTCTGGGGGAACTCATTGGAGTTCATTGGGCTTAGCAAAACCAGTTGGGAAACTTTTGAATGTTTTGCAGTCTAAAGAGAGAGTGCAGCCTCCGCTATCTTGGTGAAGACAAACCTAAATGGAGGACTATAAACTTATAGGCCTAGCTCTTAAATGCAGGCCTGTAGAATTGATCTGCATCGAGAGAGGATGGAGTTGTAAATGTTCATGGCACTCTAATGCTGTTAACAAGACGGTATGCAGCTGAGAACAAAATTATTATCCCACCTTACAAAATAGTCGTTGTTTTAAAAGTATTTCAAAAATGTTTTATACATAGCTTTTTTTAGACATCTTAATTTTATGTTTACGTTATTCACCCAAGTGGAAAAACAATATTGGTCATTGACTCATAATTGTCTTCTTCAACACTTTGTGAAAATGTAGATGACATTTAATTAAAAGTCAAATACTTTTTTCTGTAATCGCATTGTTAAACGGATACATTTTGTGTATTACAGGAAAACGTGCCAGGTTTCTTCGTTTTGTTTGCTGTACAAGTTTGTTTTTTTTAGCACTGCAATGTGCAATGCAAATCATCTTCAGATGTATTCACAAGCAAGGTAAGAGCTACTTACTATTTCAGCAGGATAAACACGTGAAAGGTTAAAATCTTTTAAAAGATTTACCCTGATGTTCTGCAGAGAGTGAACAATGGACCGACTTTCTGCGTCACCTTGGCTTTATCAGGTAATGAATGTAGTCATGTCCTTTGTATTTCATACATCTAACATTTGACATTTGACTCATTTAGTTTTACATTAGCATCGTATTACTGAATAAGAAGGAATAAGTAAAAGGAAAAATGTTCAGCAATAATCAGTTTTTTTTTATCTCAATGTTTTTCTGAGAGTACTTTGTTATAAACAGGAATGTAGGGCAGACATCACTGACTTAGTTCTTGACAACAGCAACACAATAGAGTTGGCACTTGTCTTTAAGATCATTACACACACTGTGCATCCAGGGCTCAAATACTGCAATTGTGACACATTCAAATGCATCATTGCTCACCTGAACAAATAATTGTAGTTTACAAAAATGGACGACAGAAATAGACAAAATAAACTAAACATATTAGAGAGAGTTGGTTCTGTCATGAGATGGACACCAGATATCACTAAGGAGGTGGTGGACATAAGGATGTTAACAAACCTGACATTCATCATGAGCATATCCTCCCATCCCCTACACTGAATTTTGGAGGACCAGGGTAACACCTTTATTATAAGACCAGAGCAGAAAAGACCACAGGCTCTTTTCGCTTCTCATCATCAATTCACAAGACTTCACAACGCACGACTGTACGCTGGTGTTCGGGGTTTTTTTTCCTTTTAAATCAATACATTCGTTTACGTTGTAAAGCAATATGAGCTGCTTTGTTCAGAGACACTGTCTGATAGTCCTGCTTATACAGCACTTGCAGTCTGTTCTTCTTTTCCGGTGTTGGATGAAATGTTTGTGTCTTTATTTTTCAGGTTTAACACAGTGGACACACGGATCATAATATGCCTTCTAGTGCCAGAAATCTTAGTGTTTTTGACTTCTTCGCTCATTCTGTATTGCTGTAAAACCAAAATGGCACATCAAACTCATAGGCAGCCGTCTGAGACAGAGGTACTTGTACGGTTTTATGTAACATCAAATCAGACTTCGTTTTTTGATGGTCAACACTTTACCCAGGAATATAGTGATCATACAGTGTATTTGCAAATTTATTTTCTTTTGCGTTTTCTATTGTGTTTTTGTTTAGGAATCAGATAATAATAGTGACTCTGAAGAAACATCTGAAAGTGTTTGTGATGAAAAGAGCTCTTCTACAGACATCTCAGTTGGCTTCCTTCAGAAATCTCTGATAATCTTGGCTTCTTCTAGACGTCTCATGACCTCCATAATTAACCGTGGTGGGAAAATACTGGTCACCATGATGTTGGGACTGGCAGGTAAATTGGTAAAATGTATTTGCTCGGGAGAATATCATGATCAGTCTGTATTTCTATGTATTTTGACAGGTGTAACTTTACCTTCCTTGACGTCTGCTCTGTATTTCCTGGCATTTATCGGTCTGATGTGGGGCTGGGTGTTGGACTATAACATTTCACCGCTCCACTTCAGCTCCTTCTGTGTAATGATAGCCATCTTCAGTGCTGGACACATTCTCCTCCTGTACCTTTTCCAGCTTCCTTTCCTGCAGCAGCTTCTTCCTCCCCAAGATCCCTTTACCAGGTTTAATGAACTAATTTTAATTAACTAATATAAACCGCAATCTCCAAGTGCAAAATAATATGGTGCATGTAAAAAGCATGTATCGTGAGGTGAGCTTGCAAATTTGTCATATAAACATGTCAAATTAACACAGCCATATAAGTATCTTGTATTTTTGAATCCTTATTTTTGAAATTGCTAAAGATGAACAAAACATATACAGCATCTGGTTTTGGGTATTAGTTGCAAACAAAGTGGGGAATTGTGAGAGGAGCGTGGCAAAGTGGCACCACCTTTAGGCTAGTAAGTTAATTGCTGTAACTATAAAAACCAAAATCAGAGCATCACCACGTTTAACAATTTTTGTACAGATTGTTTGGTTTGACGCCGCTGGTGAAAACAAGCAGGAAGGAGCCACAAGTTCTAAACTTACACGAAGACTGTGACTGGCCATGTGTAATAAATCCTCTTATTCTTCTGCTGCTTTACTTCACTGTGACCACACTACTGCACTCGAAACAAAACGAGGTAAGGCACACACACACTCCTTTGCAGATTGGAATTGGAATTGGAATGATAATTGGAATATCATCTGTCAGGCACAATAGTAGGCAGATCATTTTGGATCGGTCTTTTTATAATATCTCCATCTCACCCCTACATTATAGTGTCTAATGAAACAGTGTTTTCTACTTATTGTTGGAAAATGTAGCTTACTATTATTTCTGTCTTGTGAGAAAAAAACACCACAACTTGAAGACAGTATACTGGATTGAAGAGACTAATTATGAAGTGTCATGTCTGTCAAGTGATGGGTGTGCTTTCTTTTAGGTGCAGACATCTCTGGGGACAGAAGATGAGGATCCAACTCAAGGTCTCTTTGCTTTTTATACGTATTTTTGCTGTAAACTCAAACTTGATCGAAATTTGATTGAGTATAGGTCAAGGCGAGAAAACTGTGTCATCTGCTGAGCTTCTCGGATGCTTCATCATGAGACACAGCTATGTTCTTGCTCTCATCGTTGCAATGGTAAGAACAGAATATTGATCGCTTGTGATTTAGAATTTATTTTCAAGCCAGCAAATTCTGGTAATTATGGTGTTTTGTGAAAGACTTTGAGATTTACAGTGTCTAATTGTGTGTAGAATAGGTGCCTAGCACTAAATTAATTTATTGTCTGGCCACAATTCCTCAATCTCATAGAAATGTGTGTGCAGTTGAGGTTAGGAGATGCTGTCTTGTTTTCAGGTGTGGAGCATCAGCTATAACTCCTTCTGGATGCTGTTGCTGCTGCTGTGGTCATGTGTAGTCTGGATGCTGAAGAATCGCCGGCACTTTACCATGATTAGTGCTCCCTTTCTCGCCATTTACACAACATTCCTGTTACTACTTACATACATCAGTCAACTTAACCAAAGACAAACCTTCTTAGCCTTACCAGAACTTGTTCTAATGGACTTTGACATCTCCACCTATACAGTGCCTTGTGTTCACCTCACAGCAAAGGTATGAAAAGTACCATTATATGTTGCCTTAATCACAATCTGCATTCTTGTTGTGTGACATCACATTTTTACAGATTAGCTATACATTTAGTTTTTGTATATTACTTCGCCAACACCTGAAAGAAAAACGTGAAGAGCAGTGGAGGAATGATTTGATGGAGGTCACAGTAAATGCAAGTAGGTACATTTTTTGAAGTAAGTGCATGAAGATTCTTTGATGACCTGCTTTCCTGTGGCTAGGTCAGCTGAGCTACTGTAGGCCGCAAGTATAAAGACTGTGATTGCTAAAATGCATGCAATATGGAGGACAATGGCAAGTTATATGTCCTTTTATTTCCTTTATATGTCCTTGTGTGTTTGACCGTTTTACAGGTGACACGGTGCAGAGCTCAGAACTTATGGAGGTTTTGGGAATGCTATTCAGAGGCATCCTGGTGAAGTACTGGATCTTCTGCTGTGGCTTCATGTTTTTCATGATCAGTTTCTCAGACAAAGTGGTGGTTTACAAAATCCTCTACATTTGTCTGTTCCTCTTCTGTGTTCTTCTGTACGAGGTGAATTTCGCTACTGCTGACCTTGTTTTGTACTATGATTAACAATAATGCATTTAATTTATAAGATGCCTTTTAATACAATACAAGACTATATATATTGTTTATATAGAAGATTCTTCACAATGTTTACTCATCTACAGGTCCAGTATAAGACCTGGAGGAGGCTGCTAAACTATTTCTGGGTGCTGGTGGTGGGATACTCCATGCTGGTTCTAATCCTGATTTACGTCTACCAATTTCAAAGTGTTTCTTACCTATTCCATCATATACTAGGCATAACAGAAGAACGGTGAGTGATTTATGATTTGCCAATGGTGAGTGCCAATCTCTGCACTGCATGATTATACAACTCATCGCCTTATTGATACTGATACTTATATGGTCAAAAATTAGATTTTTTTAACATTTACATACAAATATGATAACGAAAGAAGAATTACAGATAAAGCTTTGAAATTGTAGATTTTAGACACTAATTAACATTGTTTAGGTCACTCTATAAAAAGTATTGCATATCATCTGTATGATGAAGTCAGGAAACGAGGCGTTAGTCAAGATCAGGGGTGCCCATTACGTCAATCAAAGGCATTGTGGGTAGATAGCATGGCATTAAATAATAATGTCAGAAAAAAAAAGTTTAATAACCCTAGCAAGTTTGCGAGGGGGAATAGAAATGAGTGGCAAAAGCTGGACCAAGTAAAAAGCGATTCTACCCGCGCTGTCACGATCCTCGGTGCAGAACAGGAGAGCCGGAGATCGTAGTGCACAAAACAAACATTAAATGACAAAAAAAAAAACAAATGAACTTGGAACAAACTCGGAAACAGGCTGGTGCAACATCAATGACAGGACTCAAACACAGGTGGCAACTTAAATACAAGACTAACAAGGGGAAAAGGTGGAAACAATGAAGCACCTCCGCAAACCCAGGAAGGGAACAACACACAGAATCCTGGCTTTTGTAGTCTAGACACCAGTCCAAGAACGTGACACGCGCAATCTTAATGCAGCATTTACACGATTCTGCAAACTCTCCATGCGGTTTCGCGCAGCAGTCACATGCTCTTATTAACAGTGGATGTGAGTCGGCCGCCAGTCATGTAAAAGAAAACACAAAGTAAACATGGAGAATGAGTGAGGAAACATAATGATCAAGCAAGTCTGCTATCGACTCGGACATTTTAGTACCTGAAAAAGGATTTTATTCTGAAGTGTTGGTGTTTACTGCGGTTTCAAACCAGATGACATACAGCAAACCATACACAGCAAAGATACACAGTTGAGGACAAAATAATTTTAATAATTTATTTAATAATTTTCTGAAATTATGTAAATATATACATACAATTTGTGTCTTTATAGCCGGTAGATTGCTTCGAGGACCAGGTCATTCAATAAGTACATTGCAAACCAAAAATGTGTGGGCACCCCTGGTCAAGAGGATCGTACAAAAACCTTCATCAGAGGTTTTCTTGCTTCTGTACTAAAAAGACTAAACAGACCATATGAAAGGTCAAGTAAGGTAACCAAGACATTTTCAGTCATGTCTCTTCGAGGATGAGATGATTGAAAAATTATATGACACATCACAAAACTGAATCCAGCTTCGAGGATGTCTACTCAACATACAGGGGAAGCCAAAGCACCTCTAAAAGTTTCCCTAAAAGTAGACTTGAGAGCAGAATTTCTCGACAGTTAACATGAGACTTAACATGAAAGTCGCAGTGATTCCGCCAACTGATTCCACTATTGGTGATTGCGTTTAATCTGATTAATACAGTAAGAATCAGAATCGTGAAGCACGGATTGGGATTTTCACCAGAGAGCTCTAACATGCATGTGGCATAATGGATGTCATGTTAAGGCAAACCTAACACATCTGTCAAATCCACCGAAAGAATTTTTAGGTCCACCTCAGCAGAAACACTTTGGGAAACAGAGGAAACAGCAGGCACATTCCAGTGGAAGAATGTTTGTTTCTTGCACATTGTCGGCATAGGAATGTTTTAACATGTCAAAATAGGCTTGCATCTGCGTGCACCAAACACAAACAGCGGACACCAGACAGAGAGGTTTTTAAGTCGCGCAGTCTTTAAATAAAAGCGAAACGTCCTTGGAAGGAAGAAGAAGAATAAACCAGAAGACTTGCCTTTATACTACATTTGCAGAGTGAAAAAAAGAAAAGTGGAAAATAGCATGCTGTAATTCCCGCACACACACAAGAAGTGCCCGCTGGTGGTTCCTCAGATAATGTTGAACATAAAGGACTGAAAGAGAATCAAGTTTCTTTTGAAGGAGTTTGTAGTACAATAAATACATTTGGTTTTACATTGCCACTGAGTCTATTCTTTTTTTGTGCAAATGCTACAACATTTCTTGGTGGATGGTAATTTTAGTCAGTAGTATTCAGATGTCCTGAATAGTCATACTGTAGTTTCTAGCATTATTTCAGAGAAACGTTTTGCAGCTCTTGAACTTGACAACTTCTTATCTAATGCCTTTTTGCCAGGCTGCAGGATTTTGGGTTAGAGCGCTTCGACACAGTGCAGCTGTTTGGTGAAATATTGATGCCGGCCTTCTTCCTGCTGGCCTGCATTCTACAACTGCATTACTTCAACGAAGACTTCCTGTCTCTGACGGATATTCAGAAGCTGTGCTCTAACCACAAACACAGGTCTGAAATAAACTGTAGTGTATTCATGTGTGATGAAGTACAGTAAAAATTACATTTTGTGTTGTAGAAAAGGACAATGAAATAAAATGAAAAGTTGAATGAGTTTCCTCTTGATTACCCCTGCCTAGATTGTCCTTAAATATATTTAATATAGTGCGGTATCATGACTTGAATGTTGAGTCACGCAGGGCCTTTATATATACATTAGAATAAACTACTTATCAAAATGATATGAACATGTATTTTTATTTAATTATTATTTTTATTAATGTTAAATGTCTATTTGGTTTTCAGAGAAATGGAACTGAGAAAAACGCTGACTGCGGTTTGTGATCTGTGAGTTTGTCACTTAAGTTTGTCACACACACCCACACACACACACACACATACACAAGAAACACACGTCACATGTCATTTGCACGCATCAAACCCATAATTTTAAATATCACATTAAAATCCTCCTTTGTTTAAGTATCATATATTTTTACAGGATCAAAGAATCTGTAAGTCATTTGCAAACATGGTGAGTGCAAAGATCCTCTACCTAAAGGTTTGACACAATGCTTTTCAGACCACGAAGAAGTACTTTTAAATCTGGTAGTTTAATTGAAATTTTGACTACCGGTATTTTCAAAATGTTTCCATACCTAAATATTCTATGTTTATCAACTTTCATTGTCATGTTATTAGTTAGTTTATTAATTAGTCATCAACTTACTGCCACCACACATTTTCTCTCATTGAGGAGGCTTGATTTTATTTTACACAGGTTAAAAGACACACAACTTGGTGGAAAGCACAACGACAGAGCAGAAAGTTTTTCTTCCTTCTCTGAGGGAAGTCTTGAGATGGAATTCTTAGAGGACGGTGAGTTTATATTTGATGAAAATTTTCAAGATTGTTTTTCACACTGTGTGGTTCTGATCTGTTCTGTCCCAGTTCCCTCAATGACCCACTGGACATCGGTAGCAGACCGACTGCATGAGCTGATCCTGCAAGCTGTTCTATGGTTTTGGAAATGTCAAGAATTTAGCTGGAGGGTCCTGGAACTTCATAGCTTCAAGCTGGTCACCACAGGCATCATCTTGGTTTGTGTGCAGGAGGTAAAGTGGGGTCCATTGAAACTTCTGTCAAGCTGAATGAACTTGTCCCGTGAACTTGGAACTACGTTCCTCTAGGAACTTGAAAGTGTGTTTTTTCTAGGTGTCACTGATGAACTTACTGTTTCTGGTTTTGTGGGCATTTTCTCTGCCAAACCGGAGTATGCGGACCATGGCTGTCAGTGTGTCGTCCGTCTGGGCTTGTGTCATGGTTGTTTGCAAAATGATGTACCAGCTGAATTTCATGTCACCCTCACAGTTTTCCTCCAATTGCACTGCTGTGAGTATGAGCTATTCCTGCACATGGCTTTGAAGGTCATAACTCGTATTTGGACCACTGAATATACTTTACTGTATTTTTTAACACCGTCTTTTTATACACAAAAATCTTTTATACGTTTTATACTTTTAACCTTTTAGGTTTATGTTTATGTTTTACTTTACAACTTTGTTTAATTGCATCTTTTAAAAGTTCATTCGAATATTATGAAAAGATCTGTCTGTCATCTGCGTAATGGCGAAACCTGAGGCAAACTTGAGATTGTAAATGTGGAGTGAGAGAGGTTATTTGATGGAGTTACTGTCCGTTAAACTGGACAACCGATCACTTATTGACTGAGTATGATATTTGGAGCCCGAGGAGGTTGAAACTACGATATACGCTTACTTTATTTAAAAAAAAATATATATACTCCCCTTAATTGGGCTGCCAGTTAAAGGAGGCAGCTTCTCTATTGGGAAAAATCCTAAAGTCCAAATCATATCTCATAACACAAGTTTGTGCCCAATTAAAAGAGTCGACTGTACATTTCTAAAAGAAGTTATTTCTCAGGACTTTCGGTTGGAGACTGAACGTGTGCGACCCAGCTTGGCCCTCTGGTTTGGAGGACTGAAGAAGTGTGAGGACAGAATCCTGCCATGTCTTTCGGTACATCTTGAACTACTTTAGCCTCGCCAAAAATCTACACATAGCAAAATATGCACCACAGGAATGAAGAGAAATAGTGCTCCTTGTAGTTCTGTACTTCTGATTATAGATGCTGCTGCAAAAGTTAGATATTGTTAGATTTTGGTTGCAAAAATTAGCATCACCTTGTCGTACTAAAAGGTACAATCGTGTTCTCAGTTTGTAAAACATAAAAAAGGGCTTTTTTTTATATATACACGTACTGCTAATACTGTAAAACCCAAAGGTGCATCTGCCTGCCTCTGGACCACAACTTTTGCTGTGAGATGGCACTAGGGACCAACTTTCATAATACTGTTAAGCGAAGTAATAATTACTGTTCTTGTAAGAATTACAGATACTTTATTTAACCTTCTGTCAATGTTCGTCCTTCCTACCCAGTTGAGAATAATGATACAGCATCGTATAGTTACAGTCAGTGTTTTCTTTTCTGATATTTGCACCTTAGTGGCTTTGAAATGACCCTACTTCCAAATTACATGTGAATCTAAATTTCACCTGAACTGAAAACACACTTGCTATGATTAAACAACAAGTATCTTTTTTTTTCTCTGATGATTCTTTGTGAGAAGAATCATTTGTTTATATTAGGTCTCTTGGTGTTTGACGTGACCATCCATCGGCATCAGCAGTATCACCGTATTCAAAACAACCTCAAACGTCCAATGTTCCAAGGTTCTGTGTTTGATGGAGTGACTCTACAGCATCTTGACCAGGGTCTCCTGCCCTGCCTTAAGTTCTTCATCAACTACTTCTTTTATAAGTTTGGATTAGAGGTAATTAACTACATGCATATCTAGTTTTTCCTAAAATTCTTACTAAACTGAAGTTATTTTAATTGTGTCTCCAAACTGCTCCTAGAGCTGACACTGCTGTAGTTAAAAGCTTGACCATCTTGTGTATTAGGTGTGCTTTGTGATGGCGGTGAATGTGATTAGCCAGAGAATGGATCTCTGGGCATTTCTCCACTCTTTGGCCCTGATAGCAGTTCTGGTGCGACGCCGGAGGAAGGCAATTGGAGAAATATGGCCCAAATATTGCAGTTTTATTGCAAGTTTAATGGTTCTGCAGTATCTCCTCTGTATTGGCCTTCCACCAGCACTTTGCATCGGTCAGTTGTTTCAAATATACTTGTAAAATCAAGATTATGTAAAATGACTAATGCAAATGCAAAGTAAAGCAAGTTTTTTTTTAAACATGAAAATAAAGCAAAAAAAAAAAAAAAAGACCTGAAAGGTAGATCTAAAACAAAAACTGGAATAGCTGATCCAGCTTTAATTTTTACAAGCGTGGATAAACTTGATATAACTTTGATTAAACTCAACAAATTTGGGGTGCTAAAAGTAAGCATGTTTAATGGCAATTTCAAAAAATAGACAGAATTTGATACACTATTTGATGAGTAGAGTATTATGGCATAACACAAATATTTTAGTGAGTTTTACTGGGAATATTTCCAAATATGTAAATGGGACAAAATGTCCCAAAGGCTGTAAAAAGTGTAAATGTGTAAAGCAAGATGTTAGTGCTTTTTTCTGTACTTGTTTAAGACTTGTTTATAAACCTAACTCTAATTAACTCTATATTTTATAAACTATATATTTAAGCCTACCCACTGCTCCGGTTTTGTGTGTGTTGACTTCACTGTGTGTATAACTTCACTGGATGGTTAAGTTCAGAAGACAATTTTAATTTGGTCTCTGGTGAACATTATGGCAAACTCACTAGCTAAGAATGAGTTATAGTTACTACCAGGATACTAGATAGCAGTCATAACCTTTCATCCGGTTTTTCTTTTAATGCTGGCCAAATTCCGATGTTTGCAACCATAAGAGATGGTCCAAATTCTATCTGAATTCTAAATGAAAACTCAAGTTAACTCGCACTTATTCTGTGGTAGATTATCCCTGGAGGAGATGGTCTCTGAACAACAATATGATCAAGTGGCTGTATCTTCCAGACTACACCATAATTCCTGAAACCACCTTCATCTTCTGTAACTTCATTTCACCATTTCACTTACTGTGGCACTACCTCTACTTATTTTTCCTCTCATTCACTTTGTGCTTCTCAATTCACAGATGATTTTCTTCTGCTTCTGGTGGCGTCACTGCAGCTGCAGGTTTTTGAGGACGAGAACCAGGCTTGTGTCAGACTCCTGGCTGGAGAGAACGTGGAGATCAGTCGAAGTCTGGATCCTCAGACAATCCAGCTGTTCATCCCGGTCAACAATTTTATCAACTGCAGGTAGAGTCGACATGGCCTTATGCAAAACCTAAAAAGATCTGGAAAATCTGTTCAAAATCTGGAACAAGTTTAATTAGAATGTTGAGTATGTGAAGCAAAAGAAATGTACTGTATGGATATTTTACAGTATAGTATAAAGTCAAGATCTTGGATGAGATGTTGAGGATCTTGTGAATCTCTTAAATGGCTGGGTTTTGATGTTTAATGCTTCATTTTAATTTTGTTGTACCTTACAAGAAGTCAAATGTTGTGTTGATACATATGACTGTCTGATCACACCAACTAAATCATTAAAACCACAACATTAAAGGCGGAAGGCGAATACTGTATTCTTATTGTAAGAGTTAGGGTGAGGGAACGTACTATATCTTCAATTTTAGTCTAATACATTGCAGAAACATTCAATAATCCAAAATCACTGAAACATGAACAAGAGTAAATGATTGGGGAAAATATAAATACAGGAGTTCATTATCAAAATAGCAGAATTAACAATGACTATGTGATCCGCAAAATAATTTTCATCCTTTACCATGGGTTTCGTGGTGTTTGACAAGATTTACATTATAGTAATGTGTGTGTGTGTGTGTGTGTGTGTGTGTGTGTGTGTGTGTGTGCGTGTGTGTTTTCAGGTCTTATCTGGACATGATGAAGATGTTTGTGTTCAGTTATTCTTTCTGGCTGGTGTTGTGCCTTGTCTTTATCGCTGGAAACTCTCAAATCAGTGTGTTCTGCTTGGGCTATCTGCTGGCTTGCTTCTATCTCATGCTTTTTGGAGGAACTCTGCTGATGCAGCCAGTGCAGTGTGTCCTGCGAGTGTGGGACACTCTCATCGCTTACACTTGTGTCGTCATAAGCCTGAAGAATTTAATCGCTGTGAGTGTCTTATCAACAAGCTGTGTGAAATAAAACAAAATCTTCTCTTTTCAAAACAATGTTATTTACAGTAGTTTCGGCTTTTCTTTTGTGTGAGCAGCTGGGCTCCTGTGTTTATCTGGACCATCTGCAGAAACATGGCTGTTGGATAATTCAGGCCTTCAACATGATGTGCACCGTCAGTGGCTACACTTCACGTAAGTCTGGATCACACACACACAAATCCCTCTCCTCTCTGGGGGTATCTGGGCATTGCGCGAATTAGAGAGCAGAACTCTAACGGAAATTAAATGCAGTTAATTTTGATGCAATCTTGTAGCATTATTTCACTCATATATTTAGATAATAATCTATAATATAATAGATTTAAACCTAAAGAAATGGCAGATTTTTCTCAATTATTTCTTTTATATTATTTTTTAGTAAAAAATATGTTTTTTCACCTTTTCATGTAGCTGGGGCCGATGGAAGCTGTGAGCTGCCTGAAGCGGGGGCCGGGATGGTCTGGGACATTGTTTGCTTCACTGTACTGCTGCTTCAGAGGAGGGTCTTTCTTAGCTACTACTTCCTGTATGTTGTCTCTGACCTTCAGACATCCAAGAATCTTGCTTCTAGGTGAGAACATTCCTTTTTTAAAGCAAGAGATCAGGCATGTCATCATTGTGGCCGTTTAACATGTGCTGTTTTAATGTACAAAATAACTTTTCCTTACAGTATTATATTAACATACAAAACGTCTATGGTTACTTGCGTAACCTCTGTTCCCTGAATAAGTCAGGGAACGAGACGTCAGTCAGTTACCTGACTATGGGATATCGGATGGCTAGCCATTCGTGTCTCAAATCTTTTACAACCGGCCAATGAACTGTCAAGTTCATCGCTGCATGAATTTGCATGTCACCTTTGACCTGCACCAGCTGGTATTAAAGGCGGTGCGGGCGTCATGCACATTACCTTTCGCTGATTGAAGCCGGTCAGGCAAACGCAGACTTCCAGCGGCATATCCTGAATGTGGCTGCGGAAAGTGACGTCTCGTTCCCTGACTTATTCAGGGAACAGAGGTTACGCAAGTAACCATAGACGTTCCCTTTCATAGTCAGGTCACTTTGACGTCAGTCAGTGACCTGACTATGGGATAATACAACAGGCCACATCCAGGGTAGTATCCTACCAAAAAGACCCCTCCGGCCCACCTAGCCGAGGAGCATTCAGTGGATCTTTCACAGCATCTAGAAGTGGGCCTAGCCCGAAGGGTAATAGCACTCACCACCACCGGGGCAACCAAGGAATCGTTGGCTCTCGACCAGTGCTGTGGGGGACCCTCGCCAGGGTTGACGGAGAACACCTCTCACCTGGTGCGAAGTGTTGCGCTGAGATGGTGCTAGACGTCACTCTTCGATGAAAGTCCAGTGTCTGTCGTAAACAGAGTAAAGCTCGGGAGAGGGAGGAGAGCGCAGCTCTGCTACTTGACCTCATCCCTTCGGGAAACACAGGTGTCAACTCAGCGAGTGATGCTCTTGTGGAGGAACACAGCCAGGAACTATGCAACTAGTCTGGACTCGTTGGCACCCGGGACCCCCTCCTTACGCTTGTTGCCCGTCTGGAGAACAGAGGCCGGGGTCCCAGGGGTCTCGGCCCTCCGTTGGCCGAAACCCCTAGTGTGCTGAGCGGACTGGACGTGTCTTTAGGCTAGCTTGAGGGTAGAAGAACACTGGAAACGGAGACTGGCCCCAAGACTGGGGTTAGCTCCGCAGGCCTACACCGTGTCGGTATTGCCCTCCACTGCACAGTGTACCTGCGTGGATACCTACGAACTTGATCCAGTTCGTAGAACCGAATGAAGGTGTTCGGTGTAGCCCAGCCAGCAGCTCTACAGATGTCTGCTAGAGAGACTCCTCTCGCCACCGCGACCGATGAGGCCACACTCCTGGTAGAGTGGGCTCTCACGTTCAGCGGGCAAGCCATCTTACGGACGTAATACGCGAACTTAATTGCGTCAACAATCCAGTGCGAGAGTCTCTGCTTAGTGACGGCATTCCCTTTCTGCCGACCACCATAACAGACAAAGAGCTGTTGTGAGCATCTGAAGCTCTCTGTGCGCCGCAGCAGGTGAGCAAAGAGCGCACTGGGCACAACGGATGACCGGCCAGGTCTTGCTCCCCTGTGGAGAGGGCCTGCAACGTCACTACCTGGTCCCCGTAGGTGGTAGAGGGCACCTTGGGCACGCAACCAGGTGAGTCTCCAGGGCCGACGGTCAGACACTGAGGATCTGACACCACGTAGTGACACCACGCACTTCTCATGTCTCACAACTGTGCGTCCGAAGGCACCGGATCGTCCCGATTTGGATAAATATAAAGACAACATCACAGATTTGCTGCAAGAGTTTGAGCGGAGGTTTCAGGTTTTCAGTGAACTTGAGAACAAATTCGACTTTTTTCGCTCTCCATTTACAGTGAAGCCTTCTGATATGCCAGCTGACATTCAGCTTGAGCTTATTGACTTGCAGTGCGATTCCGCTATGAAGGATAAATTTGGGTCTGTGGGATTGAATACGTTTTATCAGTATCTTGTTCCAGATAGGTTACCCCAAATTAACAGCCATGGCTGCAAAGGTTCTCTCCATGTTTGGGACTAGTTATCTGTGTGAAAAGGTGTTCTCCGTGATGAACAATAATAAAACAAAGCAGCGCTCAAGGTTAACAAATGAACACTTGAATGACATTGTTAAATGTGCTGCTACTCTGGATTTGACACCTGATATCGACGCACTTGTAAAGGCAAAAAGATGCCAAGTTTCAGAAGCCAGCAGCATCAAGTAGACTGCAGGAGTGCAGAGAGAGAGAGAAAAAAGTGGGATGACACGACATTTGTTTGCACTCATGAATACAGATAATTAAAAGTAAGATTATTCTGGTTTCATATTAAAGACAATTAATATTGTGCAGTATATTCTCTTCAGTAGGCCCAGCCTAGTAGTTTGAGCTGATGTAGTCTAATCTTATTGTCCATGCACTGCTAAAACTTTTATTTTGTTTATTTTTATATATTTTTATTTATTATTATTTCAAAGCAGTATGACAATTAAGGCAAAACTTTTTTTTTCATAGCTCCCACTTGAGTTTAGTGTGGTGAGTTGGTTCAGGTGTAAAACTGCATTCACTCAACTGTTAAAATAAACCAGTTGTTAACACAACCTGCAAGGGAACAGAGGAGGCCTCTGTTCGCCGGTAGGAGTGGAGGGAGTGTGAGTGTGGGTGCACCTGTTTTTTACAGTCAAGTTGGCTAACACCATAGGTTAGGGATGTACCGAATATTCGGCCACCCAAAATTTTCGGCCGAAAATGGCCAAAAAGTGCATTTTCGGTTTTCGGCCGAAATATTTCGTAGAAATATGTTCGAATCCTCCGCAATTCATTGCGACTGCAATTGATCTGCGTTATAAAGAGCAGTATTTAGATGAGGAGTTAAAGCAGAGAAATGGTAGCGATAGAAGCACAGAACCACAGAACGGAGCAAAAGCGCAGAAAACAGACTCATCCCTCAGCACCAGATGAAGGGTTTGCACCCTCCCAGTTCAGTAAAATCCTGCAAGAAAGTACCTCCAATAATACGTAGGCTATTTTGTATTAGGCTACTTTATATGTGACAGATTGTATATTTCTGTAAGATGTACAGGTATATTTTTTATCCACTTCTATCCACTTTTAATGTATGCAATTGCAATGCCTTAGTTTTAGTAAAGTTAGTACACCATCATAGCAAATCTAGCCGCAGGGGTTGCAAGCCAGTTACTTCTGTGCCGGTCCCAAGCCCGGATAAATAGAGAAGGTTGCGTCAGGAAGGACATCCGGCGTAAAACTTGTCAAACCCGAACCATGCGAGTCGTTCAAAGATACCGGATCGGTCAAGGCCCGGGTTAACAACGACCGCCACCAGTACTGTTGACTTACAGTGTGCCGGTGGAAATTGGGCTACTGTTGGTCAAAGAAGGAGAGGAGGCAGAAGGGTGCGTGAACAGAGAGAGAAGAGGATGAGAAAGAGCATAGACCTGAGAATAGGGACTCTTAACGTTGGCACAATGACAGGGAAAGGCAGAGAGCTGGCAGACATGATGGAGAGAAGGAAGGTAGATGTACTGTGTGTGCAAGAGACAAGGTGGAAGGGCAGCAAAGCATGTACTATTGGAGGAGGATACAAACTGTATTACCATGGTGTGGATGGGAAGAGAAACGGGGTAAGAGTGATCCTGAAGAAGGAGCTGGGGAGCAATGTGCTAGAGGTGAAAAGAGTCTCAGACAGGGTGTTGAGCTTAAAGCTGGACGCTGAAGGGGTGATGTGTGGGTGAATGTAGTCAGTGGGTATGCTCCACAAGTGGGCTGTGAATTAGAAGAGAAGGAGAGATTCTGGAGTGAGTTTGATGAGGTCATAGATAGGCATCTCGCAGGTCGACGGTGACAAAATAGTCCCCGGCCCGGACCATAGCGAGGATCTGCTTTAGGGTCAGCATCCGGAACGGGCGCGTGACCAGCGCCTTGTTGAGCGGCCGCAGATCCAAAATAGGCCTCATAGTGCCTCCTTTCTTCGGGACCAGGAAGTAGCGGCTGTACAGACCGCACTCCTTTGCCTCGTCCCGAACGGGCTCGACCCAATCTCCTCCCACATCAGGGGGGCCAGCACTTGGCTGACCTCCGTCTCGAGCACCCCGCTGAACCTGGGGGGTCTGCGCTCGAACTGGAGTGTATAGCCCCGCTCCACGATGCCCAGTACCCACCTGGAGACGTGGGGGAGGGCCCTCCACTGCTGCACGCAGTCCGCTGGGCAGAGTCTTACCTGCGAGCCGACCGAGGCTCGGGGCGGGGAAAAGAGTTGTGTGTGTGTGTCGCAGCGTGTCGCGATAATCGCGCTCATTGTGCTGCACTCGCCCTGGGCCTGACCGAGAGGCCGTCGGGAAACTACCCCCACCGAGGAAGGAACGACACTCACATTTGCTGACACACTCTTTAATAACGGCTCGCAATGCCCCGAGACACGCGGACAAGCGACTGCCACATTCAACACAGCCGGCGGGACCAACCGGTCCCGACCGGCGGCACGAACCATACACCTCTTGCGTCGGCTTCGCGCCCTGAGGGTACAGTTGAGTTGGTGAAGTAGCACCGCCTCCTGTGCACGGAGCGGTGATGAGGAGCCTCGTGCTTGAGTCTCCGGATGAGTCGCACAATCGGCGGCATGTCCCTCTCTCTCTCAGCCTGGCCTGCGCTCGACGGTGTGAGACCGTTCTCGGCCTTGGTCTTGGAAGGGGCCCGCTGTCGAAGCAGCTTTGTCGTTGCCATGACTGTCGGTGCCATAGGCAGGCGTGTGGTTTACAGAATCGGCAGTGTCCGGAGGGCGTCCGGGCTCTTTCTACAGGGGATGTCGCTGCAGGACATTGCAGGGCGGCCGACTGGGCGTCGGTGGAGCCGTTTGCACGGTTTACACCTTGGATGTCGTCCCTTTTTGCGCCACATGTGTTGTCGCAAGAGGAGGAGAGGACTCTGCTTAGGTGGGCCTGGGCAGCGACAGGGCCAGGTCACGTGTGTTCCCGTTGTTGGTGATGTGCCGGCCGTGTGTGTGACCCTCATGGGGTTTCGTTGTGTCGGCGGGTGCGCCGGGTTCCCTTGCGGCGGGGATTGTATTGCGTTCCCCACATGTGGTGTCAGTAGTGACCAGCTCGATAGGGAACTATCTAGTTACGTATGTAACTCCGGTTCCCTGAGAGATGGGAACGGATGACACCACATAGGTTGCCGCAAAGGGAACGAGGGATGGATGGAGTGGCTCTCCTGTCGTTCAGCATTGTACTGAGAAAATGGCGGGCGGAAGTGACGTGGTCTCTATAGCGCGCAATGCAGGGTATCCGTGTTTTCACTGGCGCTCTGTGCATCCGGCATCGGCGAGGCTGTTTCTCCCCCATCGGAAGCGCTTTACAGTGTTAATGACGTGTTTCTATACTTGCCTGATAGAACACGGCGGCAATTGCTGGTCCAACGGGCTGTGACCGTGCGCCGATAGTTCGGCCGGTTGCAATGATTGTTTGGTCATGCATATGGAATATGTTGCATAATGACATCAAATGATTGTTGCTTACACCGTCATTAAATCATTGTGGTATACCGCACTGTTTTGTTTTTCTCCAGTGTTGTATGTGTATTCTGCACTCGGCTTGTCTGCACTGGTTTTGGGATAAACGCTGAGTTTGCACACGTTTTCCACTTTTTCAGTTCACACACTGTTGTGTCGGTGGAGCAAGGAGAAATTGGCATGACTCTGCCCTTTTTCTGCATTTCTGAGATGAGCACCACGACAGACAAATTGTCCGAGATCTGTTATGTCGTACAATGTGACGTCATATTAATTCTATGCATGCTGTGCGTAAGCTTACAGTATGTGTCCTTGTCTTTGCTTGTTAGCTTTGCAGGACATTGCAGGGCGGCCGACTGGGCGTCGGTGGAGCCGTTTGCACGGGTTACACCTTGGATGTTGTCCCTTTTTGCGCCACATGTGTTGTCGCAAGAGGAGAGAGGACTCTGCTTAGGTGGGCCTGGGCAGCGACAGGGCCGGGTCACGTGTGTTCCCGTTGTTGGTGATGTGCCGGCCGTGTGTGTGACCCTCATGGGGTTTCGTTGTGTCGGCGGGTGCGCCGGGTTCCCTTGCGGCGGGGGATAAACGCTGAGTTTGCACACGTTTTCCACTTTTTCAGTTCACACACTGTTGTGTCGGTGGAGCAAGGAGAAATTGGCATGACTCTGCCCTTTTTCTGCAATTTCTGAGATGAGCACCACGACAGACAAATTGTCCGAGATCTGTTATGTCGTACAATGTGACGTCATATTCTATGCATGCTGTGCGTAAGCTTACAGTATGTGTCCTTGTCTTTGCTTGTTAGCTTTGCAGGACATTGCAGGGCGGCCGACTGGGCGTCGGTGGAGCCGTTTGCACGGGTTACACCTTGGATGTTGTCCCTTTTTGCGCCACATGTGTTGTCGCAAGAGGAGGAGAGGACTCTGCTTAGGTGGGCCTGGGCAGCGACAGGGCCAGGTCACGTGTGTTCCCGTTGTTGGTGATGTGCCGGCCGTGTGTGTGACCCTCATGGGGTTTCGTTGTGTCGGCGGGTGCGCCGGGTTCCCTTGCGGCGGGGATTGTATTGCGTTCCCCACATGTGGTGTCAGTAGTGACCAGCTCGATAGGGAACTATCTAGTTACGTATGTAACTCCGGTTCCCTGAGAGATGGGAACGGATGACACCACATAGGTTGCCGCAAAGGGAACGAGGGATGGATGGAGTGGCTCTCCTGTCGTTCAGTCATTGTACTGAGAAAATGGCGGCTGGAGCACTAGCTTGGCCTCGCAGGCCACGCCCAGAAGGGCGGTGCTCCAACGCCATTGGCTGCAGTTATCACTGCGTCATTCTATTGCTTCATTGCAAGTATTCCCAGAGGGGAGAGACTGGTTGTTGGAGCAGATTTCAATGGTCATGTTGGTGAGGGGAACAGAGGTGATGAGGATGTGATGGGCAGGTTTGGTGTGAAAGAAAGGAACCTAGAAGGACAGATGGTGGTAGACTTTGCTACGAGGATGGAAATGGCTGTAGTCAACACTTACTTCCAGAAGAGAGAGGAACACAGAGTGACATACAAGAGTAGAGGTAGGAGTACACAGGTGGACTACATCCTATGTAGACGAGGCCATTTGAGAGAGGTCAGTGACTGCAAAGTGGTGGCAGGAGAGTGTAGCCAGACAGCACCACATGGTGGTGTGTAAGATGACTCTGGTGGTCAGGAGGAAGAAGAATAGAGGGAAGACAGAACAGAAGACCAAGTGGTGGATGTTAAAGGATGAAGGAGCTTGCGAGGAATTCAGGCAGAGATTGAGACAGGCTCTGGGAGATCAGGAAGAGCTGCCTGATGACTGGAATACTACAGCAGAGGTTATCAGGGAAACAGGTAGGAAGATGCTGGGTGTTTCATCTGGTAGAAGGATAGAAGATAAGGACACGGTGGTGGAATAAGGAAGGACAGGACTGCATCCAGAGGAAGAGGTTGGCAAAGAGGAAGTGGGATCTAGAAAGGACTGAGGTAAAGTAGAGGAGTACAAGGAAGTGCAGCGCAGAGTGAAGAGGGAGGTGGCAAAGGCCAAACAGAAAGCATATGATGAGCTGTATGACAGGTTAGACACAAAGGAAGGAGAAAAGGACTTGTACAGGCTAGCCAGACAGCGAGATAGGGATGGGAAGGATGTACAGCAGATAAGAGTTATAAAAGACACAGATGGAAATGTACTAACAACCCAGGAGAGTGTGCAGAGAAGATGGAAGGAGTATTTTGAGGACCTTATGAGTGAGGAAAATGATAGGGAAAGAAGGGAGGAGGATGTGGATGTTGAGAAGCAGGAAATAGCAGACATTAGTAGGGATGAGGTGAGGAAGGCTCTGAATAGGATGAAGAGCGGAAAGGCTGTCGGTCCTGATGATGTACCTGTAGAGGTGTGGAAGTGTCTAGGAGAGTCAGCGTTAGAGTTCTTAACCAGTTTGTTTAACAGGATTCTAGAGAGCGAGAAGATGCCTGAGGAGTGTAGGAAAAGCGTTCTGGTGCCGATTTTCAAAAACAAGGGACAGCACGCAGAACTGCAGCAACTACAGGGCAATAAAGCTGATGAGCCACACAATGAAGCTGTGGGAAAGAGTAGTGGAAGCCAGGCTTAGAAATTAGAGATAGAGATTTGTGAGCAGCAGTATGGTTTTATGCCCCGCAAGAGCACCACTGATGCCATTTTTGCTTTGAGAATGGTGATGGAAAAGTACAGAGAGGGTCAGAAGGAGCTGCATTGTGTCTTTGTGGATTTAGAAAAGGCATACGACAGGGTGCCGAGGGAGGAGCTGTGGTACTGCATGAGGTTGTCGGGAGGGGCAGAGAAGTACGTCAGAGTAGTCCAGGACATGTACGAGAGGAGTAAGACGATGGTGAGATGTGCTGTAGGCCAGACAGAGGAGTTCAGGGTGGAGGTGGGACTACACCAAGGATCAGCTTTAAGCCCCTTTTTGTTTGCTATGCTGATGGACAGGTTGATCGATGAAGTAAGACAGAAATCTCCCTGGGCAATGATGTTTGCAGATGACATTGTAATTTGCAGCGAGAGTAGAGAGCAGGTGGAGGAAGAGCTAGAGAGGTGGAGGTTTGCTCTGGAAAGAAGAGGCATGAAAGTCAGTCGTAGTAAGACAGGGTGGAGGAGTGAAGTTACAGGCGGTGGAGGTGAAGAAGGTGCAGGAGTTTAAGTACTTGGGATCAACAGTGCAGTGTGATGGGGAGTGTGGAAAAGAGGTGAAGAGGCGAGTGCAGGCAGGGTGGAGCGGGTGGAGGAAAGTGTCAGGAGTGTTGTGTGACAGAAGAGTGTCAGCGAGACTCAAAGGAAAGGTGTACAAGACAGTGGTGAGACCAGCTCTGCTCTATGGCTTAGAGACGGTGGCAGTGAGAAAGAGACAGGAGGCAGAGATGGAGGCAGCAAAGCTGAAGATGTTGAGGTTCTCCTTAGGAGTGACGAGGTTGGACAGAATAAGGAACGAGCACATCAGAGGAACAGCTCACGTTACTTGTGTTAGCAACAAAGTCAGAGAGGCTAGACTGAGATGGTTTGGACATAGGGATAGTGAATATATTGGTAGAAGGATGTTGGAGATGGAGCTGCCAGGGAAGAGGGCAAGAGGACGACCAAGGAGAAGATATATGGATGTTGTTAGAGAGGACATGAGGTTGGCTGGGCTCAGGGTGGAAGATACTCAAGATAGAATGAGGTGGAAAGGGATGACTCGCTGTGGCGACCCCTGATAACGGAAAAGCCGAAAGAGAAGTAGTAGTACACCATTATAGCAATAAATGCAATTCTTTCTGCGGTTCGGTTTTCGGCCAGGCTTCCCTCTTTTTCGGTTTTCTGTTTCGGCCAAGAATTTTCATTTCAGTGCATCCCTACCAAACAATTGCCTAGTTATAGCTGGAGGGCAGAGAACTGTCGCACAGCTGCTCTGCCGTATCGCCGAAGGGGCGCGACCGAGAGATGGGCGTGTTCAGGAACTAGCTCCTGTCGGCGCTCGGCATGTCTGCGAGGTTGAGCCTTTGGTGTTGCTCCAGGCCACCAAGTCAACATCGGGCCTCACCAGCTACGTGCTGGGACGCACTTCCTTCACCAAAAACTTCGACAGCTTTGCCTGTAGAAATAGAGGCCACAGCGTGAAGTGTGGTGGCGGTTTGACCGGTAAGTGAGTGGGAACAAGAAACTCACTCTACTCACCCCGGCTGGCTTATGCCAGTCCTACCAGTGTTCGATCTGTCCACAACCGCGGCAGATACTTACCACTGGAGAACTAAGCCCACCGACATGTGTCTCAAACCTGTCGTGGTGCGGAGAGTCAAAGCTGTCCGATACCCGCCAGGAGACCGAAGGGGGGCGATCTTCCGCAGAAGGATCTGCGGAAATCACTACGCCACGCCGCCATGTTTGTTTACAAGCTGCCGCGCCCGCCCGCCGGTAGCAGCCATCTAATAAACGGGATTTGTAGAAGAAAGAACATATCTACCGAGCTCTCTCAGATAAAACTCCTGCCGACGTAAACAGGGGAGTTTCAGCTTCATCCGGGTCTTTTCGAAAAGAGCGAAGCCCGCCGGTAGTACTGCAGATTCCGACGAAGAGTCTTATCGATTTTGGTTGGCGCAATGAACACATTCACGGACGCTTCAATCATCAGAAAGGTAATGTGCATGATGCCCGCACCGCTTTTTATACCAGCTGGTACAGGTCAAAGGTGACATGCACATTCATGCAGCCATGAACTTGACATTTCATTTGCCGGTTGTAAAAGATTTGAGACACGAATGGCTAGCCATCCGATATCCCATAGTCAGGTAACTGACTGACGTCGAAGTGACCTGACTATGAAAGGGAACATTACCTCCTCTCTGAACAGGCAAGTTTCAGTGTGCAGATAATCCTAAAAGCTCTGAGTTTTGTGGTCTCAATAGCTCCAATAGCTTAGTGTCAGTTATTAAACAGGTTCCACTGATGGGCAAGTCTAATAGCAGTCCTTACGAATTTAAGAGTCCTTATCAAAAAACTCCTTATGTTCTAATAAAAAAGCCCTTATAAGAAATTCCACGTTCTAACTAAGTTATTTAAATTATTTATTTGTTTGGATTAGTTCTGTTCACATTCTCCCTTGGGAACTGTCAATTTGGTCTTGTATTTAAAGTCTTGTCTTTAGTTGCTAATTCTTGTGTGTATGATAGTGTTAAAGGTTGTATGTTAGTTTTTGTTTTCTAGTTCAGACATTTCCTGTGTCCTGTGTGAGGTGTGCCTTATTTGTTCATTATTTTTTAATTCACGTGTCTTGCTACGTTAAAGCCAACAACGGCCCTCCATTGAACTATGTATTTATATATTCTATAATTCTGTAAGAGGTGCAGAGCTGTTTGAAGCTAAAGTAAAGAAAGAAGTGAAAGCCAGATTAGAGGTGGAGGTGAAATCTGTGGAGACACTGAAGAAACAGTACGATCATTTTATATATTATACACAATTTTATACATAAGACGTCGATTCACTCTTTAGTATAACAAGATTTGAATACTTCTACAGGATGAAGAAGATCAAGTCAAAACAAAAGAATCAAGATATTTTTTCATCTGCCTCCACAAACAGGCCAAAGAGAAAAGGTTGAGCTTTGAGAGTTTAGATTCTGTGTTTAACATCGATGAAAATGTGTGTCTGCTGTGATGATTTGTAGAAGACTCTGGCTATAATCTATTTGAAACGGACAGTGAGGAAGAGGAGAAGGAAATGAAGGAGTGCGCACAGTGCCGCAAAAGCGAAAAAAAAACTGCCTTTCAGGTAACTTATACAGAGAGAAATGATGGAGGACAGACACTGTTGTTCCATCCACCTTCTACTAGAACTATCAGCCTTTGTCAGGAAGTTATTTATTTATACATTTGAGGTAGGTCACAGTACTGTTATATAAACACAAAAAGCAATACATTACAAAATAATGTTTACGGTGGGTAGGCTAGGTTACCGCTTTGCTTTGTGTTTTAAAAGTAGAGTAGGAATTATGCCTGTGTTAATGTTTGAATTTCCCAATTTCAAAGAGCATTCACCAACGCTTTCTTAATCGTAATCATAAAGGAAAAAAAAGAAATACCTAGACTCTGTTGTCTGGCAGTTGGTGTATGAGGCCTGGATATCAGGAATCACTGCAGCCCTTCAGGTCCATGAACTTCAAGAACAACAAAAGCAATGGAATATCACCAAACGGTTACACAGACAGGATGGTAAAATGTTTCTATTGCTCTAGATTTCCAAAAGCAGCATTTTGGGAAGTCGAATTCCTTTGCCAATACATATACAATTACTATTTATATAAAAATCAAAATCTTTGTGATAACTGGTCTCAATAATACAGACGTGTGAAATGAAGTGTTTCTGTTAATGTGTCCTGTAACATTTTTGTGTTGTGCAATAGGAATAGACGAAGAAGAGTCCGATGACAGCCCAGGTTCCATGGAGGAAAAGAGAGGTAAAGCTGTGGTGATGTCGGGATAAATATCACATATTTTTGCTCATTAACCATATCCATATCGAAACTCATTATTGGAGCAGATGTTCTCATGCAAAAGAAATGAGATAAGCGTCACCGACTCCATTGGAAAGCCACTAGAAGATTTTGTACGATAACTAGGCCTGCTCATCAAGAACTATTCTCTGTAAATGTAATAAAATCAAAAGCCCTTTAAAAAAAACATAAAAAAAAAACTTGTGGCTGAGGGAGATCCTGAACCATTACTGACAGGCGAAACACTAAAATGACTCCTTAAAAGACTACTAAAAAGAACCTTGTGAAGACGTGTTTAATCCTGCCAGTAGCTCTACATTTTCTACCAACACTCCAAGTTGAGTAGGTCTTAATGTTCAGTGCAAGGAACCTTAGAAGAACCTGAAGGCCATAATATGTGAGATTAATCACATCCACAATCCAACAGATGAGTCTCTGTTTTAATTGCTCTCCAAAAGCAGACAAGAAGCTGAAGAGGGCTTCAAATATCTCACTACATTGTTGGTACATATTTCACCTCTATATAGAGTCAGACAAATAGTGATGTGAGAACAAATAGTAATATTTGTCTGGGCTTGATGACATAATAATAACGCTTCATAATTAGCTCTGTTGTTTTTTGCTAGAGCCAATGCTGAAGCGCTCGCTCAACCTTCTGAAGTTTCTCTGGGTCATTCTGCTCTCTCTCACGGATGACATCATTTCCGCCCTGAAGTCCATATGTAAGAACAATCTAGACATATCAACGGTGCTTCGATTTGAGAAAACTCTGCTGAACATTCAACAGAACAAGGTAACTGGCACAAATGTGTTTTCTATTTGAGCTCAATTTAGTTGTAAAGAAAAAAATGTCTATATTGACTTGATGTACAAAGAATTGTCAGATACTGTAATTCATTGTCAAGATTGTTAATCCTACATCGATCTGTTTATTCATTTGTTTGTTTGTTTTTAAAGTACATTCATTTTACTTTGTATAATTTCAGGATTCAGTTTATCACATTGCTTTCTTTTCTGCTTTGTCATGTGATTATTATTTCAGATGATTCTGTTAGTCCCCATATGTAAAATCCTTTCAATCTCTTTCGTAGTCTGATGCTACCTGAGTTTTCAAGTCCTTTGTGTTTGTTCTGTAACAGTGTTGTCACAATTGCAAGGAGAAAAATTACAAAAAACAAGCACAGAGAAGATTGAACCCAAAATGCAGGGAAAAAATCCAAAATCAAAAAACTCTTGTTTAATAAGTCAAAAGATCAAAAAGTCCAAAACTCAAAAACCAAAAAATTCTTCAGCTGATAATCACAGAAAGTACAAAAGGTGTCAAAACTCAGAATCCAAAGAATAGCAAAAACCAACATCCAAAATCCTACCAGGTGTAAACATGGAGAAAAAAAACAAAGAACATCAAGGCAGGTCACAGGACATCAAAAACTGAGCAAAAAACACAGGCAAAATGATCAACATAAATAGTACACAGGGAACAAGACACAGCTGAAAACAATTAACCGAAACAGGGAAATGGCGACATCTAGTGGCCATACATGGCCATAACCCTCACAAGTGTTCTGTGCTCCATACTTATGTTGATATTTTAACATCTAAGTAAATTTATCATTTGTCATGTCTTTTATGTATTTAGGGTCGGAATGTCTCGCATGAAAGTATTCATACGTTTTACAAAAACTGGCTCTTCAGACAAAGCACAGATGTGTCACTGGCTCAACCTGAAGTGGACCTCAAGCCAGCATCCCCCTCTCTTCCAGCTCAAAGGAGATTCGCAAGTGAATCACACTACGCTAAACTCCCCAGCTCCCGCTCCTGGGGCAGCAGTCTGTCCAGGTCATATCTGTACATTCTCACACTTAACTGTTAAATAGTAAATATAAACCAATCTTCTTAACCGTGGCTGTTGGGCTCCAGTGGCCGCAATAGCAAACTCACCATGCTTTCATTTTCACCTTGCTACTTTTTTGTATCCTAATCCTTTACTGTTAACCTTTTTTCATTACTGTTAACACTCAAGACTCCTGTATTTGATCAAAATTAGACTTGATCAAAGTAAGTGCTCAGTCTGCTGGAAACTTTTCTTATTATCGTTTTTTTTTTTTTTTTTGCAACCTAAAGTTGTAATTACAATTCGCCAATCTGTATTTCAGCTGCCAGACAGATGACACTCTTCTTCTGACCCGTCAAACAACTCAAGAAGACCTTGATGCCCTGGATCCTTTACAGATGGATGCTGATCAAATGTTCTGTAGCAGAGAAGTTCTGTCAGAGTAAAGTCCTACTTTGCTCATACTTTTTGTTTTCACTCTTAATTTTCTTAACTTCCCTTTTGTAATTTATTCTAGAAAATCTTTAGAAGATGACCAAAATCCAATAGAAGTAGAAAAAGCAAGAAATGACGTGATGAACACGGCAATGAAGAACGTTGCAGAAGAAATGCCAGAACCCAGAGTTCTCAGTCAGGAAACCAGAGATCTGACCGCCAGTGAATTGTTGCTGCACAAGTGAGACAAACCCACACCTGTAACAAATTGTGTTGTAACAATCATACACTGATTGAATCAACAATGTTTGGCACGTCGCTCTAAATTGCACTTAATATGGCGGCTGATCAGGAAGTCACCACAAGTAACAGACAGAGCTTTCGTAAGCCCATGTTTTTTTTATTCTTTTAGGATATTTGATATTCCCGAGATTGAAGAGTCTGAGAGGTTTTTCTCATCCTTACCACGTGGTCTGAGTTTCGTCCTTTCTCTTTACTACCTAATGGAATCCCAGTCAGAGATGTTCTGCTATCTTGTCATCATCCTAAATCACATTGTGTCGGGTTCTCTTCTGACTATCTTCCTGCCGGTCCTCATCTTTCTGTGGGCTATGCTGTCAGTGCCACGTCCAACTAAGCGCTTCTGGATGACTGCCATCATCTACACCCAGGTCAGCATTTGATGCCAATCCTTGGCCCATGTTTGAGCTTCAATGCTTTATAACTTTTAAACACTGTTAAATTCGACTCCCTTTTCATAAATTCATGCTTTGAGGAAAGATTTATAGTTTAATACTGGTCGCAACACATCATTGAAATTCTCTTTTCCCTCCCTTTTCTCCTCAGCTCACAGTTATCGTAAAGTATTTCTTTCAGTTTGGATTTTTCCCATGGACTACGTCAGCATACCGTGGCATCAATCAGGAACGTGCATTCGCTCTGCCCAACATTGTTGGATTTGAAAAGAAAGATGGATACCTCCCGGTGGACCTGATCCAGCTCATTGTGCTGTTCTTCCATCGCTCTATTCTGAAGGTCAAAGCTGCTTTGTTTTGTGATGGGTATTTTACTGCATCCTGGAGCTGGTTAAACTCTTTGAAGTTTTTGACATCTTGTAGTACTTTCTATACACAGTGTCATGGTCTGTGGGACAATAAAGAAGTGGCAATGCCTGACTTTTTTAAAAAGTTGAAAAGAAAAACAGAGAGGATGAAAAGAAAGAAAACAGAAAGATCCAAAAAGCAAGAAGAAAGGCAGAAGAGAGGACTGTGTCTCTGTCTTCCAGCTTCATGCTCTTTCTTCTGCAAACACAAAGATGAAAATCAAGAATCAACATGTAAGTCTCAGTGCAAGTCTGATGTACACTTACATGTGTAGCATCTGATGTCTTTTACAGCCTTGGTGAATATAGTCTAAAATGGCAATTTCAACTAATTTTAGGCATTCACAACAATGTTTATACATTTTTGCTTTCGGTAGATGGAAGGCAAAACAGAGAAAGTTTTTCTGTGAGGAAGAAACCAAGACAAGCTCCAGTGAAAGAGAGAATGAAGAAATATGTGAAAGAAAAAACCCTTGAAGGGAAAGCCATCCTCTTTGAATTGTAAGGTCACGTTTGCTTTAATTGTAAATATTTTTTTCTGCCTTATATGTCTGTATGTTATTATAGACTAAATATGATTTGGTCTATAATAACACATTAAGAATAATGTGAGTATGATTAGAAAACATGAGATGTAGGGTAAAAGAGTTGTTGGGGATTCTTAAACACCCGATGAAGGACACAGATTCATCTAAAACAGAGTTATAGAAGCTTGTTGTCCAGTTTTTCGCATCAAAAACGGCACTCCAATGCCAACAAAAAAAACGTTTTTTTTTGTCTGAGCTCCAAAGTGCAAACCTGTTTAGATGTGTACAATGATGAAACTTACACTTTATTCTTTACGTCTTACCCCTCAATCCCATTGTAGGAAAAGGTTGACTGAATACTGAGTCAATTTGTGTCTTCACCTTGGCCTTAGGGATAATCACAGGTTGATCTTGTAGTGTCAGTTCTTGACGCAAAGTCGAAGAACACTGATAAATATGAAGTTTGAAGTTGTGGATAGTGTGCCATAAACTAACTGACTATGTGTGTTTTCTCTTTTCAGTGCTCTACAAATATATTTACCCATCAAACAGTTCTTCTATGATATCATTCACCCAGAGTACAGCCCAGTGTGTGACGTGTACGCTCTGATGTTCTTGGTGGATGTGGTGAACTTTATAGTAATTATATTTGGATACTGGGCATTTGGAGTACGTTGTTTTTTTTCCTGGTGTTTATAACTGTACCAGTATATTATTATAGTATATTGTAATATACTAAAATTATAGTATATTGCTTACAGTTTGTGTGAATAAAACAAAATCACGTAAATGACCTAGAAACTCATTTTCAAACAACTATGCTATGCAATAAACTCAGCATCCTTCTGATCGAGCATTAGTTCTTCTCTTTATTGTTAGTTTATGTTGGAAAAAAAGAGCTGTTTTTTCAACATTTCATCCGTCAACAAATAAATGTACTTTAAAAAGACAGCATTTTTTGAATGTACTAACCGTACTACTGTATTTTTCTCTGTTCAGAAACACAGTGCGGCTGCTGATATAACTGAGTCACTCTCAGAGGACCAGGTTCCTGAAGCTTTCCTCGTCATGTTGCTCATCCAGTTCAGCACCATGATTGTGGACCGAGCGCTCTACCTTCGTAAAACCCTTCTAGGGAAGTGTGTTTTCCAGGTTGTGCTTGTGTTTGGAATCCATTTCTGGATGTTCTTCATACTGCCAGGGGTCACAGAGAGGTGAAGATAAGCCAACACTTTTTTTGTCTTATTATGATTGTTGAGAGATGTTTTTGAAGTTTCTGCTTGAAAAACACTGGCAATAATTTATTATCAATATATGGAGGCGGACAAACAACAGGGTACGTTTAAAAAATCTCACTCTTTTCCACACAGCCAAGACTCTTTATTACCTTTGATGCCGCCATCATCTGAATTGCAATCAAGAGTGACTCTTAACGACTCTGAGCTACTGTATCTTTGCGATTCCTCAGTCTATACGTTTTAGCAACAAATGTAATGTCTCGTTGCTGTTTCTTTCATGTGTAGGAGATTCAACAGGAATCGAGTCGCTCAGCTCTGGTACTTTGTCAAGTGCATCTATTTTGGTCTCTCAGCCTATCAGATCAAATGTGGTTACCCAAACCGTGTTCTCGGCAATTTTCTGACAAAAAACTACAACTGTTTCAACCTCATCCTCTTTCAGGGGTAAGTCCAACACTTAGTTTTCCAAGCCTTTTGAGGGTCTGCTGTGTTTTGCTCTGATCTTTCAGGCATCAGAAATGTTGGTGTTCACTAGCGTATTAATATGTCACAACAATAATTAGCAAGTATTATTTAAAAAAATAATCCAACAAATGGTAAACTACTCAACGGGTTTAATTAAGAAGAATAGTTGTGTGGTGAAAACACCCCATTATATATTTAATTAATGAACTAATTAATTAATCATTAGTTACAGTAAAAACAGTATTTTTCTAGACTGCAAGCATGCTAACTTCAAAAAGGGATCTCTGATTGTCGACAAAAATTGTTTTAACGTGTGACCGAACACTGTTAATCAGCTGGTGAATAAGAGTTTTGGTTGTGGTTGTGTCTGTCTGCAGGTTCCGTCTGGTTCCATTTCTGACTGAGATGCGGGCAGTGATGGACTGGGTCTGGACTGACACTGCTCTCAGCCTGTCCAACTGGATCTGTGTGGAAGACATTTACGCTAATATCTTCATCCTCAAGTGCTGGAGAGAAGCAGAGAAGGTGTCTATCATGGAATTGTTCGATTACATTTAAATGTAATATTTTTGCATTGATTAAAGGGTTCATGGTCTGTGATTTCATTTCATTTCTTTAACCGTGCAATTTTTTTTATTTCAAACATAGAAGTAGATAAGTGGAAACAGAGAAGCTGTTCAAAGTTTCAGGGAGGGAAGAGTCATGGCTGCTGAAATTTGTAGTTTGGTCTAATACCTACAAAAAATTACTTTTTGTGTTTTGTTTGAATCTGCAGAAATATCCCCATCGCCGTGGACAGAAAAAGAAGAAGCTTGTGAAATACACAATGGGTGGATTCATCATCTTCGCCCTCATCTGTATTGTCTGGTTTCCTCTGCTCTTCATGTCACTAGTAAAATCTGTGGCAGGTGTAACCAATCCACCTGTAGATGTGTCTCTGCAGCTGAGCATTCTGGGATATGAAGTGAGTCAAAGACAGTAAAAGTTTTTACGCTTCTGAACTGGTTTCCAGAGGCTCAGCTGTTATTGGATTGAAGACTGAGAGATAACATGAAGTAATTTGTAGAAAAATAATTTAGGAGTGTCAGATATCATGGGCAATATTTAATTTTTATTTTGTGCAAGATTAGAAACCTATAGATTACTGTAAAACCACCTGTGACCAAGGTCAGTGCAAAGGTCACTGTGTTTAGGACAGTAATGTAACATGGGTCTTGTTGCTCAACTTAAATGCAATAAGACCAGAACATGATATTGTATTTAAAGACAAATAGCAATATTGATTTTTATCATGACTAAAGAAAGAAAATGAACACAAGAGCAATAATGCCCATTTAAGCCCACATACAAACTGCAAGTGCTTTAAGTCCATGTTAATGACTAGTCGTGATGTGTGCAGCCGTTGTTCAGCATGAGCGCTCAAGGTCAGAACTTGATCCCGTTATCTCAGTCAGCGTTTCAGAAGATGAGCCACCGTTTCGCCACCTACCCGGTACCTCACACATTATCTCAGCTTCTTTCAGCCTTGATTAGGATGAACTTGTATGCTCACATTTGTCTCCTAATAGTCAGCAATGCAGTTCATTGTGAACTACATGGTCGAGGATCTGGTGATGGCGAGAATGAAAAGTGACGCCAGTTTGCAGTGGAATGTCAGCCCTGCCAGTCGAGACGCCATGATACGTGAACTGAATGATTCCAGTCATTTCTCCATCAGCCTGAAATGGACTCTGCTGCGGTGCGTACACATACTAACTTGATTTCTCTCACACTCATTACATTACATATGACCCCCAAACATGACTTGATCTTGATGATACTGGAGTGTTTGTTTGGTACTTCACGTTAAATGGCTTTGAAGTGATTATTTAAGTCTCAAATCACAGGAATGCATCGCTTGGACAGATTGCAGAGGCCAGCGGTGAACGTGTGGTGAAGTATGAAGATGCTGTGCTGCGAGACCAGCTGGTTTCACTTCTCAGAGGGATACACACTAATCCATTGTAAGTGTTTCCACCAAAATTCATTTATCAATTATTATTGTTCTGAAAAGTACGTTTTTAGGGAGAAAAATCACAGTATTCAACATCAATCTTAAACTCAACTTGTACGTTGTACAGATGAGATCTTATATCTCCAAAATCTGCTGTACACACACATTAAAGCATCTTTTTTTATGGTCTTAGCCATTTCATCAGTTGTTCGCAAAATACAACTAGCCTTTGTTCTGTTTAAGACAAAAATAATGTACTGTATGGACTTTCATTATCATTTTGAAAAAAAAATTGTAATGTAATTGTAATTGTAAATGTATAAGATTTAAAGTTTTGCAATCAGGTTCTTCTAACTACTTTGTGTTTTGTACTACTTTGTGTTCTAACTACTTGAGGTTTTTTTTTTGCTCTAAATTGCCAATCACTATCATCAGATGATGGCGTGTGTGTATAACATTTATCATAGAAGTTACAAACACACTCATTTAATTTATTTATTTAAATAATTATGAATGTGTAATTGCAAACTATAAGGACAAATCACATTTGTTTTGAATTCAATTTTGTGATTTTATTGTAATGAAACGTTAAACAAATGTAACAAAACATGCTGCATTTTAAACAAAACCTACAGGTTCTGTCTCCTCTGTTGCAATTGTTAGGCTTCTGGACAATGTCCTACCAAAGTACATCAGAGGCTCTTCTGGTCCTCATGCTAAAATTGCCCATCGACTTCACGTAGGTGAGTGGGTGAAGTTTACTTTGTGTGGCGGTGATGAGACTGTTTCTCTTCACTGTGTGAATTATCAGCAGATCCCATCGTAAACCACGATGATCTTCAGTTCTTCCGGTCGGTGTCAGTGTCTCTGCGTCAGAGGAATGTCTCTCAATGGTGGACCGTGGAAGAGTGTCACCCTGCTGCTCCAACAGAGTGTGGCAATGTCCAGCTGGTTGTGTTCAATGATAAAGTCAGTCCGTCAAGTGTTGGTTTCCTTGCTGGATATGGGTAAGATGCTCATTTTCAGGTATAAAAATGTTATTACGTATGCTCAGATTTGTTAAAGTCAATTTCCATTAGTCCACTGTAACTTAAAATGTGATAATAAAGCTATAGTAAATATGCATGTATAGATGTATAAATATATTGTATTTTCTGTAGAAAACACAAGAAAATATAAATGTAGTTGAACTTTGTAAATGTTAATTTATTATATTTTTGCCAGTTTTACAAGTGTTATTTTAGTTGAGATATTAATGTATCTAATTAGTTGGAAGTAGTTTAGCTTCTGAAGGTATAAAGTAGTTCATGCTGTTGAGCAGCAGAAGCAGCACACGAATTGTAGGATTCTGGACCCAGATATTCTGTAGAACAGAAATATTTTACATGGAACATATTCCATGACATATTCCATATTCCACAACACAACATTCACATGGAAATATTTTAAAATGTGTTCAAGACGTTTTGTCAATAATTCAAGTATTTAAAATGCAAAATAAATATACAGTATAGACAAACAACTAAATAAATGTAAAATAAAATCAAAACATTACTCAAATTCTGAGAAATAAGAAATTCAAATACACACAAACAGAAGCTCAAACTACTGTGAAGCCGCTGTCTTTTTCATATGAGCAATGGACTCTGTGTAATGTAGTGCAAGACACTACAATCAAAAACTACAAGCAAAAGTCACAAACTGAAACATCATGTCCATAACCATAACAACATTAGCTGCTGCACATATAGAATTGTCTTAATTTAGATAAAATCTTAGCTTAGATTAGTCAAAAATGTTATTCATTACTAAGAATTGTATTAAAATAGCATGTTTTGTTTTTTTAACAATTAATTTGTTCCTTTTCTTAAACCAAATGTAATTAATTTGTAAATATATGAAACAAATGAATGTATGCCTTAAATGTTTTTCTTACTTCAAAGTGGAAAAAAGCCCTGATGTTTTCATCTTGTGTGTCTTTTCTGCTACTCCTTCAGCATTGTGGGTCTGTACATGTCGGTTGTTCTGGTGATAGGTAAGTTTGTGAGGGAGTTCTTCACTGGCATCTCCAGATCCATCATGTATGAGGAGCTGCCCTGTGTGGATCGGCTGCTGAGACTCATCAACAACATTTTCATAGTGCGAGAGGCTGCAGAGATGGAAATGGAGGAGCAGCTGTTTGAAAAGCTGATCTTCTTATACCGCTCACCAGAGACAATGATCAAAATGACTCAAAAAAAGACAGAGTGACCTCAAACAAAGCATGTAAAGAGCCTGCATGTGTTCAGCAGTACTACAGTGCTAGTATCAATGTTAAATTGTTTCTGCACTTAACTGCCATTCTCTAATAAACTCCAGAATGTCAGTAACATGATTGTTTGGCCCTCATCGGTCAAGTTAGAATGTTGTTGGGTATACTATTCATTTACTGTCATGAACGGTGGACGCAGGAAAGCTGGTCGAGTCTCAAATGCTGTTTGGGTTTGGTGTTTAATATGTAGAAGTCCATTAGGCAGAAATCATGGTCGAAGAACAGGCGTAGGGTCACAAGGCAGGCGAGTAAATGAGTATACAGGCAAATATCAAAACCAGGCCACAACTAAAGCCAGTAAACAAGGAACAAAGGATTTAACAAACACAATGAATCGCCCCCTGATGTGTCGTTCGTGAACGATTCGTTCAAAATGAGTGATTCAAAAATTATTCGCACAGTACTTTCGTGATTCGTTCAATCGGATCACTCGTTCACCGTTCATTTGAGTCACTTGTGGCGTGACCGCGATAAGGAATGTTAAAAGCAAAGGCAGATGCAAGACGTAGAAGGATCACGTTTTGCTAGGGATTCACAATGTTTGAATAGATTTGTAGCTATTTATGTATTATTTGTTGTCCGCTGAAGCAAACCATGTTGTCTTTTGTGAACGTAAATTATTTAAGATGAATGGCGCGACCACCTTTACAACGCCCCCTGTTGGAAATGACCGAATCTCAAAATGATTCGTGACGCGCACGGTTTGTGTGGGCGTAACATTTACTGTGCATGTCTTGATTAGTACTGTCATATTCTGACTATAGTAGTATCACATGGACGTAAAACCTGTTTGAAATCAGTTTGAAATAAATCCATGTGTATAATATTCATAGCTGTGGCAATTTTTTAAGCATGTTAAACAAATACAATATTTCTACTGAACCTCATCTTTTGACTGTTGCAATCCTGCTCCTCGGCTCCCCCTGGTGGCCCAAGAGGAAAGCAGCAGGAGACACCTTTTTTATTAGGT
Source organism: Paedocypris micromegethes (assembly GCA_028031935.1). Lineage (NCBI taxonomy): Eukaryota > Metazoa > Chordata > Actinopteri > Cypriniformes > Paedocypris > Paedocypris micromegethes. The sequence continues at coordinate 4,519,571 of CM051503.1, read as the reverse complement.
GTTGCTCATCACCTAATTCCTTATATAGGATCAAGGAGGAATCAAGTTCCCCAAGTTGGGGTTTCCATACCTCTTGTTGTGTATTGATTAAGAGTTTCTGTTATTAAAGAATTCTATCCCATTGTTACGTCATCGTTACAAACTTGTAACATCGACACTCATCTATACAGACTGTTAAAAGAAACAGACTGTTTTGTTCCAGGAGCAAATAACCACTGAACGTTACTTTTTTCCCCGTATGTAGGTTCGAACTAGGGATAACGTAAATGTGTTGAGCAATGTTAATGGGATTGGACATAAAGCAATGTTGCAGCTGTCCCGAGCCAAAGATTCTCCACCATTTGCAACTTTATTAGTTACTAAACTTTCCATTAAGCAACTTTTTTTCAATTATGTGGTGTGTGTCATTTGAATGTCCCCTTTATTTAAAATGTTTTGTGCTAGAAAAAACTGCCCTGTTTACTGGCATTTTGGTTTTAGTTCTTACACCTTTATTCTCTGTCTCAAATGCTCTTTCCTGTTAGTTTTGAGGGATTTCAGTGCTGTTGCTGGATTAGTGGAACAACAGCATACACTAATCCGGAGAACTATGGCAAGTCCTTTCATATGACAGACACGAGCCGACTACAAGAGCACAAATGTCTGTGAGTATTTATATAGATTTATAATTCACATTTCTTTTTTTCCTAATCATTTTCTATATTTCAAAGTTTTTCAAGTACAAATGCCTTCGTCTGGCTGATATTGACTTTATTAAAATTTTGAAGGTGGCAGTGAGTTTCTAAATTCCTTACTTAGCTGAAACTTCTGTCACTAGTTTTGTCATGTGCACATTTTGGGATTTCTAATTGCTCAAGTTTGCTTTGAGAATTTATCAAACAAATATAATTTGCTATTAAGAGTATAATTGTGTGGCTCATTTGTGGCTATATTTGTACCCGCAGTAACTTGTTTCAGTGTTTGTGGGTGGTAGTGTGTCATGGACGATAAAAATGGTCCAGAGTTTGTACTCACAGAGGAATAATAATAATTTATAAGTTGTTATTATTATTACTATTATTGTTGTTGTTGTATTTAAATAGTTTAAGAAAGTAATATGTGAAATTCTTTGACATTTTTAATGTAAAATTTGTATGTAAGTGTGCACAATTTTTGTCTCTTTATAGGCATCTAGAGACCTGGTTGGTATAAATAGCTGTTGTTTTCAATCTTTCGGTCATTTAAAGTTGGCGGTTGACATTGATGTAGTGGTGACATTACTAGTAGTAAATGGTTAGTTTGCACTGAGATGCAAATGTTGTTTAACATGAATTGGCTAAATAATTCAAAGTAAAAGCAGTGAAAGTCAAAGAAGCTTTAGTTATTTCAACCCCATACAACAGAGCACTAGTAAAGTTGCTTTTGGATTGCAATTCATATCTGCATTAGAAAGCAATATTTCTGCTTCTGGAAACTTTGCATTGGATTCTGCAGCATGTTAGTGGAGAGAAGGAATAACAAGATGAAATAACACTCCCTAAAGATGTCTGCTCAATTCATTAATCTTACTTTGGTACAGTGTACTACTTGTTTAGGCAAAATAATTAACAAGCATGGCTTTTCATTTCAATGAGACAAAGCTCAGTACGATCCCTGATGCTTGTGATTTTTCATTAGTTTCAGCTCTCTGGTGCTGGTCTGGTGCTGGTGCTGGACACGTTAGCCAACAACGAAAAGACTCCAGACCGAATTCGCATTTCCCTAACTTCAAGTTTAGTTTATATATGAAGTGCTTTTTGCAGTCGCAAACGGTCCTAAAGCAGTTGTGTGAATTGCAAAAAATTTGATTTTATTCAATGAAAGTACATTGATCAAGCCAAAAAACTAGGAAACAGACTTTTAGAAAAATCCTTCTAGAAAAAGGAAAAACAAATGCAGAATCTGGTTCACTTTTTGTAGGTAAACGTGCGAGTTACCACAATGGATGCTGAACTGGAGTTTGCCATTCTTCCCAGTACAACAGGCAAACAGCTTTTTGATCAAGTAAGTTCATACGAATAAACAATAATTTAACATAAACCTTGACATGCTGTGATATTTGACATGTTTTGAAGATTGTGAAAACGATTGGGCTTCGTGAGATCTGGTTTTTTGGATTGCAGTATCAGGACAGCAAAGGTTTTTCTACGTGGCTGAAACTGAATAAGCGGGTTTGTCTTAGTACACAAACTCACACACTTCTAAGGACCATTTTGAGAAATGTGAACAAGTGTTGCTTTGACAGGTGACCGCACAAGACGTCCGCAAAGAAAACCCGCTGTTGATCAAGTTTCGTGCTAAGTTCTACCCTGAGGATGTGGCTGAGGAACTTATTCAAGAGGCGACACAGCGACTGTTCTTCATGCAAGTGAAAGAAGGAATTCTAAATGATGACATCTACTGCTCTCCTGAGACAGCGGTTCTTCTGGCTTCATATGCTGTGCAGCTGAAGCATGGTGACTACAACAAAGACTACCATGTTCCTGGGTATCTTTCTAGAGAACGCATGCTGCCACAAAGGTTCATCTACATCCAAACATTAGCCAAGATAAGAACAGCTTGAGCCAGATCTCTGATTTCTGTCCTTGTTTTTAACAGGGTTATAGAACAGCACAAACTTACAAAAGAGCAATGGGAAGAGCGAATTCAGGTTTGGCACAATCAACACAAAGGCATGATTAGGTAAAATGTAATAAAGAAATTTCATAATTACGTAATTGTTTTAAAGTGCACTGTTAACAAAGTATTTTTACAGGGAAGATGCTATGATAGAGTATCTGAAGATCACCCAGGATTTGGAGATGTACGGAGTCAATTACTTCAGCATCAAAAACAAAAAAGGATCCGAGTTGTGGTTGGGTGTCGATGCTTTGGGACTCAACATATATGAACGTTCAGACAAGTAGTTATCTGCTGTCCTCTCTTCCCATAACATTGTAGATTTAACAGGATTTATGTTTTCATTTTCTTCCTTTTGTTTAATAAATGATCTTGTTCAACAGGCTGACACCTAAGATTGGATTCCCTTGGAGTGAGATACGGAATATTTCTTTCAATGACAAGAAGTTTTCCATAAAGCCTATAGACAAAAAGTCACCAGTATGTAAACACAAAGAATCATACAATGTGCTTTTTATTGGTCTAGAAAAAATTAGTTTGCTCAACAAATTGTGTTTGTTTTTCATTTATTTATTTATTTGTTGTTCACAATGATTGCTGGCACAACATAGTAAAACAAATGCATAAAATAAAGCAGCAAGCTAAAATGTGCAGGTTCAGCCTTGAGGTTGTCTAGTTTTCATGGGATGTCATCCGTTAAATTTGAATATTTAGATGTTTAGACGTTCAGGTGCAGGTGGATTTTAAATCGATACATAATCAAACATTATAATTAATATACTTTGGAATGTGTATATGTTTTTTATTCATAGAACTATATACAATGCAGGGTATGGACAAAAATGATTGATGCACGAATATAAAACATTGAATACAATACAAAAATGTTCCCAGGGCATTTTCACCCGAGGAACGTATTCAAAAAAGTACACCACTATTACTATTTTACGATTTTGCTGGTATAGAAAATGTGACTGTACAACACAGAGTTTAGGCTTTACATTGATAACTACAATTGTTGAAGTATAACAACTAACTGTTATGTTCTTACGTTCTTCACAGGACTTTGTGTTCTATGCACCCCGTCTACGCATTAACAAACGTATTCTAGCTCTGTGTATGGGGAATCATGATCTTTACATGAGACGACGCAAACCAGACACCATTGAAGTCCAGCAGATGAAAGCGCAAGCCAGAGAGGAAAAGAACAAGAGACAAAAAGAGAGGTGACAAAATTAAGCAGTGGATTTACTATTGGATATACTGGCAGATATACTGTAACAATAATAAAAATATATTTATTTTGAGTTGTATTTTATAATTGTACAACAGAAATTGATGTTTTCTCTTCAATCAGGGCTCTTTTGGAACATGAGAAGAAAAGAAGAGAAAATGCTGAGAAAGAAACTGAGAAGATTGCTAGAGAGACAATGGAGCTCATGGAAAAGCTAAAACAAATTGAAGAACAAACCAAAAAAGCTCAAGAAGGTAGACAACTGTATTAATCCAGTTTAACTGTCTAATGTTTAATGTCTACGAAAAGTATGTATCTTTTTCCTGAATGTGTTTGATGGAAATCTTTCTTTTGCTGCAGAATTGGAAGAGCAGACCAAGCGAGCACAGGAGCTGGAGAAAGAGAGAACATCTGCTCTAGAAGAGGCTGAAAGACTGGAGAAAGACCGCATGATTGTAGAAGAAGTTAAATCAGCTTTGCTGCAACAGCCTGAAAACCAGGAAAACTTGGTAAGTCTCGAGAAAATTCCAGTCAGGCCAAAAAACCAGTCAAGTAGTTTGCAACATATTCTACAATAATCACTGCTAGCAATTTGAAAACAAGAAAATGCACACATTTCCTCAACAGGTAGTTGCTTTAGATTAATTTGTGTTGGTGAAAGTATATAAAGTACAGTATAGTAAAGTATGTTTAAAAAATTAATATTGATGATAAGTAGTTTGATCAGGGTAGAGTATCACAGTAAAATAATGTCTATTTTACGAAATTGTGAGACCAAAACCAGCTGCATGCTGCCAGATGTGGTGTCAGTAGAGTCAAGAGCAAGTTATGTTTTAATTTCATGGATTTCAGAAAAAAACATAATTGTAAAAAATATAAACAGAATATTAAGTTGTAATATATAGAATAGAAGTTTTCATCTCTATGAATTAGCCTCCATTTTACTGGACTTATAGGGCTTTCAGATTGCAACCACTTTCATTTCACAATCCTATGCCTTTCTAGGCTAAAGAGTTAGCTAAGCTGACATCTAAGATCACTCTCCTGGAAGATGCCAAGTTAAAGAAGGAAGTTGAGGCCAGGAAATGGCATAAGAGGGTAAGAATTTGAAAATGTGCCGATGCTCACCTGAATATCGGTCATGTTGTGATATTTTTGTTTGCTGTTCACTCCACAGGCCATGTTGGTTGAGGTTGATCTAGAAAAAACAAAAGAAGAGCTGAAGAGTAAACTAATCGGCATCAACATCCCAGCCTTGCCCCAAATGGAGAACGACCACGAGGAGAATGACGAGAGCAGTGCGGAAGCCAGCGCTGAGCTCACATCCACGGGAACAAGCCAGGACCGCAGCGAAGAGCAACGCCTCACTGAGACCGAGAAGAACAAGCGACTACAGAAGCACCTGCTGGTGAGAGGACACCTCTTTTACAAACTACTTAGCTTTAAGGGAGATATTAGAAGTGGTAACAACAGCTAATAACTTGAGGTTGGTAATATCCATTGTAGATTTTTAGGCCATAAATGAAATTGATTTATTAATGAAAGCATTTCCTCATCTGTAGAAGAAGAACAGAACCACATTCCAACCTAATTTGAAATGCAGCCTGATTATTGACATTATGGAAATGATTCAAGCAGACTAAACGAGACTATTCTGAGAGAAGAGTGCTGGTCTTCAAGAAATTGAAGATCATGTCTCCCTTTGACAATGACTTGTTTAAAGTACCTAAACTAAAAAAGTTTTTAAGATACAGGTTCAGCAGAAATGACCAGTATTAATTGAACAACTTGTCGTTAACGTAGCAGCATTTTGTCGTTAACGTAGCAGCACTCAGAAACATTAAACCGAAGACAACCAAATTATTTATCGTTTATAACCAGCATTTACGTTCACTCCTTATGGTCACCATAAACAGTAGAATAACAAAACATTGCACAGAATATAATGTTATCCTGAGCTACAAATGTAATTTGTTCTGTGCTGAAAATGTTTTATTTTTAAAATCTATTTTCTTATCATTTAAATAAAAAATGCCACCATATTATTTTATTTTCACGTTAATAAATGAGCAGAATTTTATTGAAAAAGTTCATTGAAAAATTCATTTTGAAATTGTATTCTTTTCAGGCTCTCAGCTCGGAGCTGGCTGATGCCCGGGATGAGAAGAAGAGGACGGTAAATGACCTGATCCATGATGAAAACATGAGGTTAGGCCGGGATAAATACAAGACCTTACGGCAAATCCGTCAAGGAAACACCAAACAACGCATTGACGAGTTTGAGTCCATGTAAACCAGATTCAATGCTTGTGATCAGGAAATCATCTTAGTTTAGGATTTTACCACAATACAATGTTCTATAACTGTAATGAAATACACATACATACACTATTATTTGATTTATAAAACAAATACTGTAGTAAGTTATTGTATTATATCAATAGCTGTAATAATCGTTACTTAATGAAGTGATTAAAGTGACCAGAAGCAATCACATATGTTTTCATGTTGAAATACTTCAATAGTGTATGGTTTACCTAGTCTAGTGATGCAGTGACTTCATCCTCGGCTCTCAAACGGATTCTTCTTGCTGTGACGAGACAGTGCTGCCCACTGCTCCACCTTGCCAACCATATCAAGAGTGAAGAATAACAATCGCACAAACATAAAAACTAGAAACCAATAACACAATGTTTTACACCTGAACTCATTTTCCTACATCAAAAACTCACGTGATAAGTCCAGCCAGATGAAGTCTAAGTCCGGTGATGATGTGGCATGACGTGCTGGATCACATGATGCTCTCTCGTCACGCAGGCTGTGGGCTTTCTTGGCTTATTAGAGCTCATCAAACGTTATAGGCTTCTTATCATTATTTTTAGTTGTTGTTAATATGATTTTATTTCTGTGCTTTTTGTCCCCAAAAAACCCACAATATAGAGTTTTAAACTGTGCAAAGAGTTTTGTACTGTATTAAATGTTTTTAAACTGTGCATAGTTCACAAAGACAGAACAGAGAAGAAACAAACTGTAAAGTAATTTACACTGCAAAGTGTAGTACTGTAGTTTAGTCAGGAATGATGCAGTCACCACTTTCCTATTTGGGCTGATTCAAGCAGAGCTGTTTTAGCCCTCAGTGAAATCATTCCTTTTGAGATGGCTTTTTTGTTTGTCTGGCTATAACCCCAAATTAAATTACAATCAATTGTGGGTTATCTTTGGGTTCTTCGTGTCGCAGATCTCAGTCTACTCTAGATCATCATCAGCCTTCAGGAGAGTGTCTCTGGCCTATAGAGAGTCACGTTTCGTGTTTTTCTTGGACATTCCCCTTAGCCATCTGTGATGACTTTTTAGTTTCTTTTGACTTCTTTTAGGATGTTTAACAATCTTTTGCATCTATCTACATTTACTAATTACAGTAATTAAAGTTTAATAGTAATTACTGCAGAATAGTTAGTCGACTGTTATTTAACCCTCTGAGGTTGACCCTGTCGCTGGCACCACCAGGACACTTTTTTAAGATTAGTGCAAAACAAACTTGGTAAAATACTCCATCATTTTTGGGCTTACATACTGTACATAGTGTTGAACGTTTGAAATGCCCATTTCTTTTTTTCTATATTTAAAAAAAAAAAACAAATACAGTACATTGTGCTTTTCGTGTTTATGGCATTAGATTTGATGTTGCATTTTCATTGCAAAAACATTTACGTATGCTGCTCTTTGGTTTCAAATTCTATTACTAAACAAAACTCTTTGCTAATAAATAAATAATATGAAACAATGCTTAAAATCAACTCTAGAAAAGTCAGCTTCCTAAACAAAAAACCGAAACAAAAAACAAAACATCAAAATAATACCTATAAGATCTCTATTAGTGAGCAATATTAGTGGGCAGGTGTCATATAAAAAGTTTTTATATGACAGATGATTTAATAATATAGAATGATTAATTTATTAGTTAATTTTCTTAATAAATTATATATAATTCATATATTAACTTTAATGTTTCATGTAATAAATAGATTTGTAGGTGTCTGACCTAGCAAAACAACCTTAACAAACAAGCTCTGAAACATTAAGACGTGCTGGGTTACCCTGTAGAAGCATCAGCTATTTTAATACAGTATCTCTCTCTCTCTCTGTGCTAACACTTCACAGACTCTGCATACACAGACCAATCAAACTAACGGTAACATCATGTATTACCCAATCAAAAGTAGAAAAGGTGACGTCTTCATAAAATGATTGTGAGATGGGATGCTGCTTTAAAAAATTGATGAAAAAAAAATACGGGGCAAAAGCTGTGTTGTTTCAAAATGAGAGGCGCAATTTCATTCTCAAATACTCAAGTAATTTAAAGCAAGGGTGGCGATCATACACATGTAGTCTAAGTCCTTTGAAGAAGAGTAAAAACCTAACATTTTTGTGAATTTACACAACGTAAAAAGATTGCCTGGGGAAGAGGAATTGGTCACCCTATTAAAAAACCATTATTTTACATAATTAAACCATTTTTACACTAAATCAGTCTGAAAGTGGCTGGAACTGCAAAAAACTGTCAACTGTTAAGATCCTGTAATGTCATTCAAATGACAAATCAATATAAAGCATCATGTGAAACAATATAGATAGTAACACTGTAAAATGATTTACAATCAACATTTGGACATTTATTTAAAAAAACAAAAATCTTAAATAAAAACACTTAAAAATCTTAAAAACTATTTACACACACACACACACACACACACACACACACACACACACACACACACACACACACACACACTGTTGAGTCAGGACATGTGGTTCAAGTAGTTCTTTAGGAGTTGTGGAACCTCTAGAGAATCGATGGAGCCGATTTGGTTTTTCATGTGAAGAACCTTCCGGATTGAAAGCCGTGCCTGAGACATCAGTGTCTTGGGACGAGCTGTTGAGAAAGAGATTGGTCTTTGGCTCTTCACAGGAACCTAAGCAGATCCTTCACTTAACAAGAAACTCCAACTCACCTCTCTCTCCGAGCAGAAACTCCACACCTTCCTTCTGGAGACCCTTGTCAGCGGTCACAGCAGGCAGGTAAACGTTTGCTCCAAACTCCACCAGCAGCTGAAGGTATTCCAGGCCGCAGCCGTGTCTCAGACAGGTCTCCAGAACGCTCCTGGGCTGCTTGATCTTGCTCAGCATCTTGGCATCGGTGCAGTTGTAGTCTGGATTGGCGCCGTGCAGCAGCAGCAGCTTGAAACAGTCCATGTGGCCGTAAACCGCTGCGATGTAAAGTGGTCCTCTGCAGCTGGTGGCGTTCGAGGCCCAGTCAGGAACTTTGGACCTGACGTCAACCTCTGCGCCATGTTCCAGAAGCTCCCTCAAAATGTCCCTCTCGCCCTCTTGGGCCGCGATCAGCAGCGGCGAGCAGTTGTTGTGAGGGCTGCCGTTGGGACAAGCGCCCGCTTTCAGCAAAGACACCACGCAGCCCAGGTGTTTGCCGCTGACGGCCGTGAAGAGCGGCGTCTGGGCTTTGACGTCCAGAGCGTCCACCTCAGCCCCGTGAGCCAGGAGCAGATCCAGGCAGGGCAGGCGACCCTGAGCAGCGGCCACTCGCAGTGGGGTCACCGCCACACCCCAGCCGCTCCGCTGGTTGATGCACTTTCTGTACTGATCATAAGACAGAAGCTCAGCCAACAGTCCATCATCACCACTCACGATGGAGCCATTTAGTTCCTGACACAAACTGGCACTTTCCTCCTCCTCGTCTTTGGGTTGAAGGAGAGAAAAGATCTTAGATATATCCATCATGCTCGTGGACTCTGGAGCCATTTCCTCACACACTGCTCCACACTTGACGTTGGGTTTGCCAAACACAGAAAGACAGAAAATAAAAACTCACGAAAGAAGTTTTTGAACAAGATCACACCAGCATGTTCACTATGATTCAAGAACATCTTTCTGCACCTCATTCTCAGTCTATTTTTAGCCAGTTTAGTAAAAGGACATGAGCTTCTCAATGTGACTAGCTCATGTAAACGTTCATTTAGAGTAACAGGATGGGTTTGTTAGAACACACTGGGTTAGTGATCGTCTCGTACCTGAGAGTGGCTTCCTCTGAAAAGACGCAATTGCTCCAACACACAGAGACACAAGCTGGAGCAGGGCTAAATTTAGGCCCCATGAGGACCAGCCCAGACATCCATTCCTGGAGCCCCAAAGTGCAGAGATATAATTAGAACAGTGATAAAGTTCCTGACACATCTTGGTGAAGCTTCTGAACGCCGCAGCTGTTAGTGGACGGATGTCAGCTGTCCTCTCTCTTCTTCCTTTATTCAACAAACCCTCCTCCATTCTTTAATATAGGCAGGGCTATAGTAACAGAAAACTGTTGCTCAATTTTTTTTAATATTTAGTCATATATTTTAATGGAACTCTTTAAAATACACTACAAGAAAGTCTTAGCCAAACACCTCAGAGATTGGAAAGGTATCCAGGTAATACAAAACGTGTCAATTATTTGAAAAATGCATTTAAATCTTTGTTCTGATGTCTGACTAACTTACAATGTAATAATGTAATAAAAAAAAAAAACTTTTTTCCTTTTAACAAGATTGCTCATCTTATCATCATCAAACATTGGAATTGGAGAACAACTGCAGCTCGTGGCACATACCAATGCTGACTGAGTTCATCAGCATAAGAACTTAACTGTTATTTGGATTTAACCACAGGCATTAAGTATGAAGAACAGGACTCTTTTAATGGACATTGAGTCATTTTGACTATAAAAAGCATTTATAGTATTGAGACACTATAAAAAGTCCAGGTATTGATCATTTCACATGATTTGATCATATATCAGCACTGATTGCAATCGCCTGACGACACACCATACATACATAGACTTCACACTCAATATATTTAAACATGTATAAAAATCCACAAAAAAAAAGTTCATTTATTATTTTTTAATTAATGTTAAAATTACATGTCATAATCAGGCGTCTCAAAACCATCAGCATCTTTACAAACTCCTGCTGGGTAAAGCCACAGCTCGAAACACCATAATTGTAATATAAGTGACAAAGTTGTTGCTGCGATTTTCTTTTATACATAATGTGGTAGACTGACAGACAGAACTTCAAAAAAACGAAACAAAAAAAAAAAATAATAAACATTCGTAATGTAAAAGACTATGCCTCTTCACCCTGAAATAAATTCACGAAAATGTGTAATTCTAAAAAATGCAAAAATGAAAAACCATTTCCATATAAGTCACTTTACTACCCGTTTAGTAATGGAACGGGAGTTTTATCGGATACGCTTCAGAACGAATCAGCTCAGACAAGCATCACAATCACAAACTATACAACACAGACGAGCATCAGTGGAATGATGTGCACAGAACTTCACTGTTGACCGTCCTTCTTCTCTGAGGATTCTGAAGTGGATCCTTCCCTCTCAGACGCCATCTGAACACAACAACACAGTCAGCTGCTGATACCGACAACACATCTACATGAACAACAAAGCTGTAAACCAAATACAAAAGCTAAATTCTGTTCCAGATGCGTTTTAATCACATAATAGGTTGAAAATTGCTTTGGTTTACTGAAAAAAATAAAAATCAATCAATTTAAAGTAATAATGTTTTTTATTTCAGAATAAACTGTGGCTCAGATTGTGAACTAGTGTGGTGTAAAAAATGTAAATCTTTTATGAACATGTCCTTGAATAAATGAATGTGTAAAACATTGAGGAATGTGTCATGTGTTCACCTTCTTATAAGCCATCTCAAACAGCTTGAGAGAGGCCTGTTGCAGAGTGCTGGCCGCCTGCTTAATGGTCTCTCCGGTCTCGCTGTCCTTCCGTGACAAAAGCTCTCGCACTTTAGCCACTTCCTCTTTCAGCTTATTGCACTGGGAATCAAACACAGGGATGTACACACTGCCTCTTCCTGCAATCTGAGGTTCAACTCACCTCTTCTGCTGGCAGCTGATCCTTAAACTCCTCCATCTTGGACTCAGTGTCGTGAATAATACCTTCCGCCATGTTCACAGATTCTACTAGCTCCTGTAAAACCAAAATTAAGGGGTTCAAACATTTTAGATCTCGAGTTTGACATGTAGATTATAGTAATGTCGCACCTGCCTAAAATCTCAGCATAGCACTGACACACACGCACACACAAAACCAGGGTTAGTGGGTCTTTGACTAGAAACTGCTCAAATGCGCACCCTAGTGGTCATGTTGAGAAACTCCCCACTTCACTTGACCAAACAGACTAACGATGAAGTTGTGCATTATGTTCTTCTTTTGCCTAGTCATCGTTATTATTAAATGGCATGTTACAGTGGCTTACCTTCCGCCTACGATCTTCTTCAGCATACTTCTCTGCATTCTTCACCATGTTCTCAATGTCGTCTTTACTAAGGCCACCCGATGACTGAATGACAACTGTAGAACACATGTTTGAATATCAAATATCACTCTGCAGAACCAGTTTTTTCAACAAAACTAATATATATGACACTAAAAGTAAAAAGACAAAAAACAAACTGATACCAAAAAAAATAATTTAAGAATTTCTCCATATATCCAAAAATACGGTTTCAAACTCACTCTGCTGTTCTCGACCAGTGCCCTTGTCTTTTGCTGACACATGCACAATCCCATTAGCATCAATATCAAAGGTGACTTCGACCTGAGGAACTCCACGAGGAGCAGGAGGGATGCCAACCTATACGACACACAACGTACACATCATGAAGGAAGAACCGGTGAGCCGGCGCTCTTCAGGTCAAGCACTCACCAGAGTGAACTGTCCCAGAAGCTTGTTGTCTGTTGCCATCTCTCGCTCTCCCTGACAAACCTTGATCTCCACCTGAGTCTGTCCATCTGCAGCCGTGGAGAACACCTAAAAACAGGGATCAAAGGGGTTAGACCCATTTAAATGAGACTTAATATGATAGTTTTTATAATAAAAGTTATGCTACACAACAAAATACGATACCAATAATTTTATTCCAAAGTTGTTGAATCACTCCTCCTGAACACATCATTACAGTCCAGTTACACCAACCTGACTTTTCTTTGTAGGAATGGTGGTGTTCCTGTTAATGAGCTTTGTGAACACTCCTCCCAACGTCTCGATTCCCAGAGACAAGGGGGTTACATCCAACAGCAGCACGTCCGTTACGTCTCCAGCCAAAACTCCACCCTGGATGGCAGCACCCATCGCCACTGCCTCGTCTGGATTCACTGATTTACTGGGGGCTCGACCAAAGACCTCCTGGACTGTCTGTTGTACCTGAATGTACAGAGAAGTCATTGTTTTTTGCCCATACCTTAAATGTCTAATGCTAAAAGAACTTACCTTTGGCATGCGGGTCATTCCCCCGACCAACAACACCTCGCCGATTTCACTCTTAGACACTTCAGCATCCTGCATCGCTTTCTGACATGGAGCAACAGTTCTGCGAATGAGATCAGCCACAATGCCTTCAAACTGAGAGCGGCTCAACTTCAGGTTCAAGTGCTTTGGCCCGGACGCGTCCATTGTCAGGTAGGGCAGGTTGATGTCCGTCTGTGTAAGAAAAGAAATAATCAGTTCAATGTGACAGAAAAAAATAATAATTTCGTAAATATTGCCACTTGCAACTACATCGCAAATGTGCTCTGAGTGTAACCATCCAATGAAACACACACACACTAATGATGGTGCTAAGATAACCTCTTAATCTGCAATATTTGCTTGTCCAACCAAATCAAAGAACCTTTTCCTGGTATGAGAACACTACGTAAAGGAAGTAATCACAGCAGCATTTGAGTAGCCCTCCATCTCTGCATAATGATCTGCTATATGTTTCTGTCACAATATTTGTACTGCAAAATGTTGTTATATCCTTAAAATCCTATTTTTGTGGAATTATGCAAGTGAAATGCTTTTACCTGTAGAGAGGAAGACAGTTCACACTTGGCTTTCTCTGCTGCCTCTCTCACCCTCTGCAGAGCCATATTGTCTTTGGTCAGATCCACACCGGACTGAATGGAGGACATTTTATACATGTATTAATAGCAAATCCAGCTTTTGATATCATAACAAAGACCTACAGACCTCTTTCTTGAACTCCTTTACAATATGACGAAGCAGATGTTGGTCAAAATCCTCTCCACCCAAGAAAGTGTCTCCATTGGTAGATTTCACCTCAAAAACACCCTTCTGAATCTCCAAAACCGAAATATCAAATGTTCCACCTCCCAGGTCATAGACGGCAATTCTATCAGAAGACAAAAAAATAAATAAATTTGCAGTACAGGGAACAAATGCGTATAAATCTTACTGGAAATAAAGTTAAAAAAAAAAAGGGAAAAAAAAGAAAAGCGGTTTCAGCATATTTCATACAACTTACATTTTGTCTTGAGTCTTATCCAACCCATAAGCCAGTGCGGCAGCTGTGGGCTCGTTGATCACCCGCAGCACGTTCAGACCCGCGATCTGACCTGCGTCCTTTGTAGCCTATATTACACAGAGAAAAGTTTGACAGTTTCTGACCATATTTTATGTAAATTATGATTCACTAAATAATCATTCACTTTTAGGCAGCAATTTGTCCATGACAACAGCAAAGTCTGACTTTATTTTATAATTATCATTAGTCCTAAATGTTTCCATCGACACTGAAAAATCAACACTTAGCTTTGTGAGCTTACTGAAATCAATTACTGAATTTATTAAAGAAGATCTTGAATCTTACCAATTCTTATGTACTATATTACATTAAAACAGTCAAGTTATACTAATTTGTTCTGTACAGCTGAATTGGGCTGGCCATGGACTGTGAAACGCACTTTATTTTTTTTAAATAAATTTGAACTTTAACTTAGAATCCACTGATAGCAACGTGATCACATGTCTTGACTGTGGTAGAAAGCCTTATGAAGAAAATTTGGATTGCATCAGGATTTACAGTATTGACTATCCCTAGAACATTCAGATGCACTGACCTGTCTCTGAGAGTCGTTGAAGTAGGCTGGTACAGTGACAACAGCATTCTTCACACCATGTCCCAAAAAGCTCTCTTAAAAAAAAAAAAAAAAAAACACAATGTAGATATTCACTTAATATTCCAGGCAATCACTGAAATACCTGCGGTCTCCTTCATCTTCATGAGAATGAAAGCTCCAGCTTGGCTCGGCGAATACAGTTTTCCATGAGCTTCCAGCCAAGCATCTCCATTGGAGGCACGGACTATCTTGAAGGGTACATTTTTCCTGCAAAATACAATAAATCTTAATTTAAGATTAAAGTGCAGGTTGATGTAAACCAGAAGTTTTATGAACAAAAACACACACACATCAGGGCAAAGAACTAGTGATGTTCCATGAGCACACCCACTACAGTTAGGTAGTGACAGGACAGCTCAGTCGTGTGAATTCGAGTATCAACCACATTATATACCACATTTTCAATACTTCATTGAAAGTATATATCTCGTTAAAAGTCTGCTGATACCGGAAATGTCCGCAAATGTGTAAGGAGTTAATCACTAGCGTCGAGTGCCCACTGAGGCAAGCAGGGCGTAGTGTTGTCAAAAACAGACATTTCCATAAGTATCGATACTGAAACTATAAGACACTCATACACTGGTCTAACAGTATCAATACTAGTTAAGCTTCTGGGTCATCTCTCCTCTCCGACAGACTGGCTGCACGTGAAGAACAGCACGGCAAGGTGATACATATTGTCAGATGGCGAGAAGTGTCTTAGCTTAAGTCAAAAAGGTTCATGGAAGAAGTTTTGTCTGAAACTTTTCTAGCTTCGAGGCAAATGAGCACGAGATGCTGATGGATGCGGGATATATGAAAGCGCTCCTACTGAACCGCACTAACCAACGGCACAAACACCACCAGTTTGGCTAAATACTTCTTGTACCGAGACGCTGACTTGAATAAAGCCGTTTTCATTATTAACTGACGTGTTTTTAAGTCATAATCTGAGTGTGTGATGCACGTTTGTACTTGTATTGACAGTAGATGTCTACACTGATCAATGGTGATGTTTAATTAAATCCCAAATCGAAATCAGTTTATATAAATACTGCTGTTCAACTCTGGTTCATTAAATGATTGAAGCAGAGTCCTACAACATTTGATTTGAACTAGATAAATGTACCAACAGGAGATTAGTTAATATTTGTATTAATTGTAAGTAATCTTTGTTAATTTTAAATACTTGCAATAATAATATCTAACAATAGGCATGTCCCGATCCGATATTGAATATCGGAAATCTGTCTGATATCAGCCAAAAAAAAAAAAACTATCGGATTTTATCGGACTGCGTTAAAAATCTACAATATAAGCTGCGACAAATATGAGCGTTCCACTTAAAACTCCGTTACGGCTCTTCTATTCAGCAGCGCCTAGAGCCGGCGCGCAAAGCCCACGTGATCATAACACTGCTGTTTGCAGGCAAGTAGAAAAAAAAAAAAAAAAAAAAAGAACAATGTCGGCCGTGTGGCAGTATTTCTCATTAAAGTGCGATAAAGACGGTGCAAAAACGTCTGCCAAATGACTGTAAAGTAACACTTGTCGAGCAAAAATGTCTGTTCCGTGGTGGAACAGAACCGGGTTTAATAGATAAAAGTTTAATACATCCAACCTCATCGCACATTTGAAACAGCATCACAAAAGTCTGCATGAGGACTTTCGCAAGACTAACGAGTTAAAGACGGTGAGCAAGCGTCCTCTTTCGCGGGGACATGTTCTCTTTTTTGTTCAGGGCGTCCGATAAATTCACAGGGTTTATACATTCACAAAAATGTCTGGATTCCACTTGTATTTATTACCATTACGCATGCAGGTAAATCGACCAGCGCTTTGCACACAAAATATGGCACAACGTTTGAATGAAGAGATTGAACAGAGATGCATTTATAGCGCAGATACAGCGCAGTGCAGATCACGAGCTCCCCGCGACATAAGCTGAGTGGTTGATACAGATCGCGGAGTAAAAACTATGAAAAGTCCGCGCTTAGAGTCTGTCAGCGCACTGATTCGCAGATTTGCACTGTACTTGATCCGCGTTATAAAGAGCATTATTTGGAGGAATTAAAGTAGCGTGCGCGAGAAATAACACAGACAGCGATGGACGCACAGAACCTGCGCAGGCAGAGCGCGTCTCTCTGCACCAGATGAGGGCTTTGCACCCTTGTTGTCTGAAATGTTCAATGAAATCCTGCAAGAAAGTACCTCAAATAATACTAATAAGTAGGCTATTATGTTTTTAGGCTACTATGTGACAAATTGTAGTCATATTTCTGAAAGATACATGTTTTTAATTTGATAAAAATGCTTATTTTCTATCCACTGGCCTTATTTAAATACAGTCTCAAATATTTCTCAAACGTTAAACAGATGACAAGCTCAACAGCGCCCTATTTATACTATTTTTAAGACCTGCAGAGAAATTTATCTTTTGCACTTGTTCTGAATGCACTTCAAACTTAAAGGCACTTTTTTTAAATGGAAGAACATTAATTTTTCAACATTTCAGCAGGCTAGTAGGCATGTATATTACTGTTTGTGTACACATGAGTAGGGTCAAGTTAAGCTTTTCAGTTAGATTTATATTTTATACTCTATAGTGTTGCAATATGCTTAATAAATATTTGCATAATTTGCAACACATTCTGTTTCATTTATTCTTTGAAACTTCATTATTAACTAACTCTGTAATATGTTGCATACAATATGCTTATCATTTTAAATAAATGTTCTTTAAAATTCAAAATTAGCACATTTTTGTTAAATTATATGACTAAAGCTGTTACCTGTCAATTTAAATTATGTTTTTATTAAGTACTTTTCCAAAAAAGTGGTACTGGTGCATCCCTAACTTTTCTATTAGAGCTGTTCCAGAACCAGTCGTGAAAACATATTATTTAAAAATAGCCAAATTGAGCAATTAACAAATTTTTTGTTCATATTTTGAATATATAATTAATCAATTATTATATATACTTAGTCACTAATTATTAGATAATTGTTTGCGGTTGCGACACAGAAGAGGTGTCCAGTCAGAGAAACACTGGAACTTAATTACCCAGAGAAAAAGGCCTTTTAATCACCAGAGCAGAAAGGAGACTTATGTCTCCTCAGATGGAAAGCAGGTAACTAATTAAACATTAAACAAACATATAATTTATATTTGTCAAGTTGTCGCAGAGATTCTGTAGTGATTTGTTGTCAAACACTCATGAAATAATGAATGCAACATTGATGTGAAATATCCACAATAATAACACTGTATTAAACAATATTTAATATTTAATTAAACACAATATTAAATCCACAATTATTGTAATGTCATTAATTGTAGAAAGGGATAGAACAGTACGAAACACAATGACCTACTCCAGAATGACATTCTTACAAATATTGTAACAAATGCAGTTCAGGCAATAAACCTCACTTAAAATAAGTGAAAACAACAGCTCCTTTGTGCATTGATGTGATTCTACAATGCCAATAGCATAACGTAGACAATCAAGGCTGCCGTAATTGACTTAAAGTCGCCATGTTTAAAGTACATGATAACATGAGTACTGGTCTGATTGGCTGATGATTCCAAAAATAATTTTGCCCAGATTTGGTGGTTCAAACGCTAAATATATTGTTCCATACTGACTAGTCCTTCAGATTCAAACTTATTGTCACTGGGGAGCTGGAGCATTGAATGCCTTCAAATGTAAACTTGTATGTGCTAGCTACAATACTTTTTTCATATTGAAGCAGACGTATAAAAACATCTATGCAAGTCTGTGAAAAAAGCATGGTTAAATTTTAGCAATTTAGTGTGAAGATTAATAGGAAGTTGATTTAAATAAGTCATTCATGTTACAGGCACTAATCAAGCTCTTCGTTGGAAAATGAACAAAAGAAGTGACTTACAAATCTTTCTGAACCTCAGGATCCTCATAGCGTCGCCCAATCAGACGCTTAGTCGCATAAAGTGTGTTGTTGGGGTTAGTGACGGCCTGGCGTTTAGCTGGCATTCCAACAAGCCGCTCGCCTTCAGACGTGAAGGCCACTACCGAGGGTGTTGTTCTTGCACCCTCTGCATTCTCCAGGACCTGTTCCATAAATAAGCACCAATTTACCATTCATTTAATGCCCGTGTAATTAAACCTTTTTTGGTTTCACAGGATTCACTGCAAGTTACCCACAATCCTTATTTATTGAAAAGCAGTTTAGGGAATATTAAAAAGACACATCTAGCCAATGAGTGGCGTGGATGTCACATGACGGAATATTGGTTTGGTTCGAATGAGAGCAGTGTGGTGTGAACAGGGACCAAATTAAACCACAGGTGTGAAAGCACCCTTAAAGTACAAATTCATAAAAGTACTTCAAATAAAAATTGTGTTGACCAATCGTTTCTGCTCTGGTAAACATACACATCCGAGTTAAAATGACAATTCGGTCATGCACTGACAGGTGTTCACAGCCTGTGTGTGCGTGTGTGTATGGTCATCCAAATCTGATGCCGTTTTACCTTTGCCTGTTTGCCATCCATCACAGCCACACAGGAGTTGGTGGTTCCGAGGTCAATCCCAATGACTGCTCCTTTGATGGCGTCTGATCTAAAAGCATTCAGAAGTTCAGCTCGACTTCTCCAGACAGAAAAAGACATGCAGACTATCCACTTACCCATAATGTTGTCTGACTAATCCATTCCAACCGGCCTGTCAAACAACATTGATATCGTTATTCAACTTTCAGACGCTTTAGATCCAACAACTTGCATATTCAACAACTAACACAATTAATTTGTAAATATAATCTGGGTTACAATCTTAAATCCAACATTGGTTGATGCAAAAGCATTGTGTTGAAAATACAATCAGAAATCTTTGTTCATGTACAGCAAAGAATAAGACGAGCTGCAAAACTTTGAATAATGTGTGGAGTCTGTGCAAGGCATTATACAGACTTTGATATACTTTTGATAACATGAAGCTTTTTAAAATCCAAAAATGTAATATAGCTGACGCATTGTTAATGTCACAGGGCATTAATCCTAAAATAAACTGCTACAGTAAGCAAATGCATTTCTCTCTTAATTGTCTTACATGCCATGTATGTATGTATGCATGCATGTAAAGTACTCGTAAAGACATTTGCGGTTTTTTTTTGTATTTTACACGTGATTATTAGAGATTACAGTATATTTTACATTTACATAATTTTACCATACATTTAGCCATACTGCAGATTTACAGATGCGCGTTCACATTAGTCTGATGTAGCGCGAAGATGCGGCTTCTCTGCACGTGAAGGTCATTGACGCGCAATTTCCCCGCTGTGGGGTAAATAAAGGCGTTTTCATTAATTTCATTCGCTTAACTTATCAAACTATAAATGGCAAATAACGCCAAGAAGGATTGTCAGCAATATAGGAACGCATTCATCAAACCGCCGAAATCTAATGATTTGCGAAACGTAGGGTTACATTTTGTTTAGCATCCACCAGAAACCGCAAGTGGTTTAACCCGAGATTTCTTGAATTGAACCGGCCGCGCGACAAACGACCATCACCGGCACAACGCTTCATCACCATGACCGAGGACGTCAAGACCGCTCCAGGTGAACCTTAGGATGGAAACGCTCACCTTCTGGAGGATTGCCGACATGCGGCTGGCGGAGCTTCTAGCCGTGGATAACATGTTTAAATAATTTAAACAGGTTGTTTGTCAGAGTTTCACTGAGAGAGTGACTGAAACGACCTGATCTTGAACGAACAACTGAAGCTTTTCCAGAAACGTCCAAAACCACATGCCTGATCCACGTGGACCTCAAGTCTGGTCACAGCGCGCCTGAACATAAATCGACATTCCGCTTGAGAATAAAAATAACATATCTGCCTTATTTATCAAACGGATGGTGTCAATAATGTCTCTAAAAGAGTGTTAATTATTATACCTTTATAAGAATGCCAGAAATGTTTTCATATAACTGACCAAAAACGTCAGGCATATCGGATAGCAAGGGTCTATTGCGTGAGGCTTTCAGCAGAAGGTCAAAGGAGACTCGGTCATACGCAATCAGTTGCGTCATGTAACTAAAACAAATGGAAACACGCATGTTGTATGTATGTTGCGCACGAAGACAAGAGTAAAGAATTAATACCGAATACAACATGTTTTCACTCAATAAACTATCTCTGTTGATTGGGAAACTGACGATATTTTGGTGTGCGTTATTTTCTTCAGCGTTGCCTCAATCACCGACTTCTTGTAGTCACGCATGAACTCAAGTTCCCAAAATTCTCAATGATTCACAAAAATATTTTGTGCTTGCTTTGGGCGTTATAGAGGGACTAGTCCCAACTTCATTCGCAACATTTCTTAGATGAGAGTTGTGATATGTGCAACGTTCCCAACAACGGGTTGCTTTGGGAAAAAAAATGCGAGTTTTCTTCACAATGCAGGTCTTCTAAAATGTTTAGACACGTGACGAATCCATGAGCTTTTTCCACCAGCTCTCCGTTCTTGAGAGTTTTGTGTTCCTATAATAGCCACTTTTTATATAATCCATTAACGTTCAACGCTTAAGTTCAGATCTCCGTGCTGCCCTCTGCTGGTTACAACAGAACATCGCTCATGTCGTCACGGTCGAGGTAATCACAAAAAACTTGTGGTGAGATACAAAGCCTCAAAAAGTCAAAGCTCTAATGTTATCATGAGTTTTAGTTTATTGCAAGTTTAATTTACCATATATGAGTTTTTATCTTTAAGATTATTTACTTCAGTGTTCAGAGCACTTTTTGTTAAATTAAGGAATAAAATACTATCTGAAGTTATAGGGGACTTGTAGGGGACATAAAGGGACAAAAGTTGTATTATTATTATTGTTTGCTAATTATAATATGTTTAATAATAATAGTCACTCACCATTGCCTAATATTCTCACATAATAGTTAAGCGCTACTCTTACCATAACCCAGACTGCAATTTTCTTTTTTAATTACTTGATATTGTTATTTATTTACTTTCCCTCCTACTGCTGTTTTCTTTTTACTGTAGTTACCAGAGTACATCTATGCCTTACTGTGTATGTTACTGAGTAACACTGTACTCATCACTGAACTATAACAAGTGACAGTTCTAAATAGATAGTTCTTAATATTGCATTTTCTAAGCCCTCGTCCTTCAGGGTGGTGATTATTGGGGTTTCAGCTTCAGTTTTTCGTGAATGAAATGCTACATGACAAAAACATGCCTCTGCTGTGAGTGAGTTGTATCTGAGTAAGCGCAGGCGTGTGGGATTGTGAGATAAGGGACTATCTCTAACCGAGAGGCTGAAACATTGAGACTGTCATTTTCCTCCAGCTCAAAAACTGTACGGTACGGTAGCTGTGGTCGCTTCCCATATAATGACAGACAACGACGAGGCTCCACCACCGTACGCGCTCTTCCTCCTGGTGCTGCTCTTCTTCATCACCGGCCTTTTCGGCTTCCTCTTCTGCCACTTATTGAAGACTAAAGGGTATCAGTGTCAACTTGAAGAAGATGAAGAAGGATCCAAAGAAAACGCAAAGTCAGACAAAGATGGCAAGTGATATTGTTTTACAGTTTTTGTGCGAGGGTTCCCTTAAATTAAATCCATCAAGAAGCAAACAAGTAAAATCAGCTCAAAATGTTCATGGTGGATCTGGGCTTTAACCCAGAGTCATATGGTAGTTAATATTCCTGGGATCAGAACCTACAGGCTCAGGCCTCTAACACAATAGAGTTCTGAAGGCACGTAGCTTGTTAAACAAACAATACGTTCATATTTCTGTTGACAATATCACCAGCGTTTATTACTTTTCATTAGAGCACCAGTTAATAAGTTTGACAGCCAGGAAAAACAATATATAAAACTTGACTGTTGTGAATATATTACAATATATTACAATATTAAATATTACTATTGTTATTATTACTCTTTTATTATTATTGGTCTGTTATTATTGTACTCTGAATGTTTGTGAGGTCTGCTTTAAAAAGCGCACTTTGTGACAAGCGCTTTTTTACTCTTTTTAGACGCTTCAGAACAAAGTGAAGACACGGTGGAAAACATTTTGAAATGCATCATCAAAAATGAAGGTAGGAACAACAATTGTCCGTACATATGTGGATTGATATCGATTTCAATGTCCTCTTACAGCCAATATGGAGGCGTTCAACGAGATGCTTGGAGTAAAATGTGAACATCAAAGGTAAAACCAAAAAGACATATTTTCATTCTTCTCTCTTGATATAACGGAGACACGTTTTTTGAGTGCTACAACATTACACATGGGTGACATTTTCCCTTGTAGGTGAATATCAGTAGATCAATGTTAGCAACGAGCTAACATTGCAAGAAAGCGATTGTTACACAGGATCTGTTCTATTGTTATCTGGCGTTTGGCCTGTAGAGGGCAGTGGTGACATGCTGCATCTTGATTGTGTTTTGCACACAAATAACTTATTTATGATATTTTATAAGTATATTATTTTGTCTTTAGGTCGTCTCACAAACATAGTGTCGGTGTCTTGGGGAGCAGCTCATGTAGTGACTGTAAGCAAGAACACACGTTACAAAGCCATCGCCGAAGCCGTGTGCAGAGAGGCAAAGCAGGGGAGCAGACCGTGCTGTCTGTGGGCAGGTAAGACTGACTACTCTGTCACGGTTTAATGGGAAACAGAAGAAGGACTGTGGGCTGACCTGGCCAGAAGCAAACTCAATATAGCTGTAATATCCACCACCATGGACTTTTGTTCAGAAATTCTAGCACATTGTAAGTTTAACTGATGGACTCGTGGTTTTTCAGAAATGAATGATGGCAAAATTATAATGTAACCTAATGATGAACGTTAAATGGTAATAATTATCACAAATGTACAAACATGCACTCAGCTTCTCAGGAGAGAATAAAACTTCCCAGTGCTGGACACATACACTAATTCCTTTCCATAGTTTGTATAATGTTAGTAACCTGAAATTCATCTGACCACATCCTTTATATAGTTTCTATTCTCACAACCTGCGAATAAGTTGCAAAAGCGTTGTTCGATCTTTGCATGACTATGTCCCTCCAACATTCACTTCCAGCCGAAATAAACCAAAAAATGAAAATTGGCAAAAAAAAGAAAAATTGAACATGAACCTTTGGAAGACATGTGTTCACATCAACGTGCTACATGATTGAAGGCATCTCTCTATTTTTTATAACATGATAGTATTTGAACATTTTGACTGGTTGTCTTGGTATTGCCTGCACAACATTTACACGTTACCTGTTTTGTTAAGTTTTTTTTCATATGCTGGATAACTATGATGTCATGCAGCGTAGAATAGAGGGTCATCAACCTGGTGCAGTGGGTGGTTCTAGGGAGCCTCATTAGTTGCCTGTGGATCTGTCGTAAAAATAGCTCACTGGAGAAACATATTATTAATTAAGAATAATGAAACCTTTATTAGGGAAATAGCATTATAATAACATAAAAATATAATTATCTGCATATATTATTTAGGATGGAATTTATTTACGTATCTCAATAATGGTGAAATTATGAGAGTTCGCTTTGAGAATGTATCCACTCACGCACTTTTGCTACTAAGAGTGTATAGAGACAGTCCACTTAGTTTTCCCTTCCAGGTTCTGTTCCGGAAATCTATTTAAAGAAAAGGTAGTAAGGTAGAGTGTCTTGGTTCATCAACTAAAGTCCAATTTGTGGGGATCAGAGGTTACTCAAGACTAAATAAAAATCAAGGGTTGTAAACAAATGTAATGTAATATAATGTTTTGGAAAGATTAAAATATTCTGCTAAATTATTTGTTACCTGATATGGATTGCCAGATTACGTGTCCCAATTACATTCATTCTGCAAAATTACTTTACAGGGAAGGATTTAATTATTTTTTCCAACGAAATTCAAATTTGCATGTGCTAGTTACAGGCCAGATTAGTTCTTATTTTGGTCAGTGTTTTTTCCTCTTTCTGGTCAATAGGATGAAATCTAGAAGACAAACTTCAAGTGGTGATACAATGACCAAATAGCTCCCAGAACCTGTATGAGGTTTTATTCATTATGTTGAAAATGAAACATTAGTAGAACCTGTAATAGAATTTGTCATAAAAAAACATCACATTTGATACAAATTGTTAATGTTAAGTGCAAAAAATGTTAATGTTAAAAAAATGCATGTAAGCGATTTGTTTGGGTTTGTTGCAGATTTCGTGTCACTCATACAGAGAAAGAAAAGAATAGCTTGCCGGGGGAAGCAATCAGCAATCCTCAGCCTGGAGACTCTCTCAACCCTCAAAATCCTCTGGATTACAACATCCACAACATGTTTTCCACAAACCCTGGAGGAGTTAACTCAAATGGCCCAAAACGCAAAAAAGATATCTCACAACGTGTTAACTACCAGGGGATTGATTCTGAAGGCCCCAAAACATTGGGACATAGCCATTATTCAGAGGACAAGCTGACATCTTCAGGTCTGATGTTTGCTCTAGCAGAAAAATCACAAATGAGTCCTGAGATACTAGAGAGTTTTTAGTAGAAAAAAAAAAAGAGGTAAACGAAAAAAGAATTGTCAATGTGTTTGCATTAGTTTATACATTTACATTTTTTATATAAACACAAGAAAATATTCATCATTAGAGGTTAATTACCGAAAATTGTGTTGTTAAATCAACTGGCTTTAACTGTGTACTCTTAAGTCCTGGAATCAAGCAGAAAATACTCTTTTCACATCTCAGTAGACTCAGTAGGTCTCAAAGTGATTAGTCCTCCAGAACGGGTCCAAATAATTCAATTATTCATTAGCCAATCAGAACTGCTTTCATTATGTCATGCGCTCTAAATGCACGAGCTTTTGTATGCTTAAGTTACCTCTGACAATTCTACTTTCTATTTTTTGAGGCTGTTTGGAAGTATTGTACTCTAGTTCTTCCAATTGTGCTACTTAGCCTAGCGTTGTTTGGTCCAATGTTTACAGCAGTCTCACTTTTGGCACAGGCGAATGACCTTGTGGCATCTGGAAACGGTCTGGTTCACATTTCCAAAGTATTTTTTTTAGTTTATTATTTAACAACATTATATTGTTACATGATAATCGCACAAACTCACTCGAACTTCGCAAAAATAATTGATAAAACAGTTCATGTCATTGTGTCATAGCTCAAATGCCGAGGTGTATAAGCTTTTTTATTAGCCAAGTGGAAGTTGTGGTCCAGCAGAAGAGATTTGGACCTGTCACTCAATATTCGCTGGTTTGAATCCCGGTCCAGCTGGTTCTGCAACTGAGTGTACTTGAGAAAGACACTGACCCCTGCATGCTTCCCAGGTGCCGCAGCTTAAGGCTGCCCACTGCTCCAGGTTTTGTGCGTGTATTTTCACAGGATGGGTTAAATGCTTGCATATTGACAAATTTACTTTTTGATTTAGGGCTTGAATCTCTAACAATAAAAAGAAAGTAGTCAACACATGGTTGCTGCGTTTATATAACTAATTAGTCAATGCAGAATCATGTTGGGCTGTTAGCACAAGATTAAAATAAAAAGTTATCGAATTATCAAATTATTGCAATTTGATTTTCATGTTGATTATTGAGCACGAATGTGCACGCTATCTCAATATGCAATTATTTAACAAAAAAAACACTCTTGTGTATTTCTCTTTGTGTCAACCTCTGCCGGACTAACTCACACACACACAGAAACACTCTAGACACAAAACATTTCTAAACACAGGAAGCAAGCATCACTAACACTTTACACTGACATATATACAGAGATCTAGCAACTGAAGACAGGGAACGCAGACAAGAACAAATTCATAGTTAACAAGGGGACAACGTGAACAGAATCCAAACTAAAAATGTATTATTAATGCACTAATAACAAACTATAACATAACGAGAAGGAGGCAAAAACCATAAACAATATAATTTACAAACAATAAACCAATAATAATGACGATGATAATAATAATAATAATAATAATAATAATAATAATAATTGACCAATGACAAATTGATAACATAGTTCAACAATTGCATCATATACATTTTTGTATTATTAATGCCACTGGTACATTTTGGTTTTATTAAAAAATGTACAATAATTCTCTGAAGATTAAAAAAATGTCAATTAAAAATGTGTTCCATACCTGTATTATTACTTTGAAATTACTAAACAAACAACACACTATAACATGAATACAGCCGCAGGGTTTTTTTCAGAGAAAATGTATTTTTAAAAAGACTTCAAATGGAAACATTCTTTCAGTCTCAAGTATCACTTAAACGCAAATAATTACTCAACTAATGTGGAAAATGTCTGGTTGCTACAATTAGAGAATCGTTTAAAGATTTATCTATAAAAAAAAAAAAAAAAAAAAATATATATATATATATATAAATATATATATATATATATATAATAATATATATATATATACGTGGTGTGATATACATATGTGTATATATATATATCTACAAAATATATAGATATATATATATCTGTGCCTTCTTCTAGATTTTATATTACATGACTGAATTAATTGTCCTCAAACAAACATCATGTCAGTTTGGGTTTTATATATTTGAACATTGTATTATACTGTTATTTTGTTTTTGTCTGTACATTTACTCTGTTCAATAAACAAATACTTGTGTATTTTTTTGGATCTATATTCTTTATACTTACAAAATACAAAATATCTTCTTTTTGATGGATTCCTATACATCCTATACATGCAAACATAAACATCCCATTCCTTAATCATGTATGCACACACACACACACACACACACCACACACACACACACACACACACACACACACACACACACACACACACACACACACACATTTGAGCTTTGTAACCTAGCAAAAATGACACAAAACCCAGAAGACGCTCATGTTCTACTAACGATATGCGTACTACATTAGGACTACTACTACTACTTCTCTTTCGGCTTTTCCCTTATCAGGGGTCGCCACAGCGAGTCATCCCTTTCCACCTCATTCTATCCTGAGTATCTTCCAGCCTGACCCCAGCCAACCTCATGTCCTCTCTTACAACATCCATATATCTCCTCCTTGGTCGTCCTCTTGCCCTCTTCCCTGGCAGCTCCATCTCCAACATCCTTCTACCAATATATTCACTATCCCTCCTCTGCACATGTCCAAACCATATCAGTCTAGCCTTTCTGACTTTGTTGCTAACACAAGTAACGTGAGCTGTTCCTCTGATGTGCTCGTTCCTTATTCTGTCCAACCTCATCACTTCTAAGGAAAACCTCAACATCTTCATCTCTGCTGCCTCCATCTCTGCCTCCTGTCTCTTTCTCACTGCGGGTTGTAACGCCAGCCCGGAAGCGCCACGGGAATGCGCCAAAAGAAACAACTAGGCGGCTGATAGGAAGCTCACAAAAATACCTTTATTTGCCAGTATATCTCCGTCCGCGTTACCCGTGGGAGAGCGTTACAAAATGAGAACGAAAGACAGCAGCGGCAGAGAACGGTAACGGAGCTACATGCTCGTCTCACCATTCTCGGTCTCCGTCTGACGTCACTATATCTTAAAGGAACATTACCGTCCTGGCCGTTACAGGGTCTCTAACCCGAAGAGCAGAGCTGGTCTCACCACTGTCTTGTACACCTTTCCTTTGAGTCTCGCTGACACTCTTCTGTCACACAACACTCCTGACACTTTCCTCCACCCGCTCCATCCTGCCTGCACTCGCCTCTTCACCTCTTTTCCACACTCCCAATCACACTGCACTGTTGATCCCAAGTACTTAAACTCCTGCACCTTCTTCACCTCAGCCCCCTGTAACCTCACTCCTCCACCCTGCCCCCTCTCATTTATACACATGTATTCTGTCTTACTACGACTGACTTTCATGCCTCTTCTTTCCAGAGCAAACCTCCACCTCTCTAGCTGTTCCTCCACCTGCTCTCTACTCTCGCTGCAAATCACTTTGTCATCTGCAAACATCATTGTCCAGGGAGATTTCTGTCTGACCTCATCTGTCAACCTGTCCATCAGCATAGCAAAAAAAAGGAACTTAAAGCTGATCCTTGGTGTAGTCCCACCTCCACCCTGAACTCCTCTGTCTGGCCTACAGCACATCTCACCCTCGTCTTACTCCTCTCGTAGATGTCTTGGACTACTCTGACGTACTTCTCTGACACTCCCGACAACCTCATACAGTACCACAGCTCCTCCCTCGGCACCCTGTCGTATGCTTTTTCTAAATCCACAAAGACACAATGCAGCTCCTTCTGACCCTCTCTGTACTTTTCCATCAACATTCTCAAAGCAAAAATGGCATCAGTGGTGCTCTTGCAGGGCATAAAACCATACTGCTGCTCACAAATCTCTACCTCCTTCCCAAGCCTGGCTTCCACTACTCTTTCCCACAGCTTCATTGTGTGGCTCATCAGCTTTATTCCCCATGTAGTTGCTGCAGTTCTGCGTATCACCCTTGTTTTTGAAAATTGGCACCAGAACGCTTTTCCTCCACTCCTCAGGCATCTTCTCACTCTCTAGAATCCTGTTAAACAAACTGGTTAAGAACTCTACCGCTGACTCTCCTAGACACTTCCACACCTCTACAGGTACATCATGTGGACCAACAGCCTTTCCGCTATTCATCCTCTTCAGAGCCTTCCTCACCTCATCCCTACTAATGTCTGCTATTTCCTGCTTCTCCACATCCTCCTCCCTTCTTTCCCTATCATTTTCCTAATTCATCAGCTCCTCTAAATACTCTTTCCATCTTCTCTGCACACTCTCCTGGGTTGTTAGTACCTTTCCATCTCTGTCTTTAATAACTCTTATCTGCTGTACATTCTTTCCATCACTATCTCTCTGTCTGGCTAGCCTGTACAAGTCCTTCTCTCCTTCCTTTGTGTCTAACCTGTCATACAGCTCATCATATGCTTTCTGTTTGGCCTTCGCCACCTCCCTCTTCACTCTGCGCTGCACTTCCTTGTACTCCTCTCTATTTTCCTCAGTCCTTTCTAGATCCCACTTCCTCTTTACCAACCTCTTCCTCTGGATGCAGTCCTGTACTTCCTTATTCCACCACCAAGTGTCCTTATCTTCTATCCTCCTACCAGATGAAACACCCAGCACCTTCCTACCTGTTTCCCTGATAACCTCTGCTGTAGTTTCCCAGTCATTAGGCAGCTCTTCCTGATCTCCCAGAGCCTGTCTCAATCTCTGCCTGAAGCTCCTTCATCCTTTAACTTCCACCACTTGGTCTTCTGTTCTGTCTTCCCTCTATTCTTCTTTCTCCTGACCACTAGCGTCATCTTACACACCACCATGTGGTGCTGTCTGGCTACACTCTCTCCTACCACCACTTTACATTCACTAACCTCTATCAAATGGCCTCGTCTACATAGGATGTAGTCCACCTGTGTACTCCTACCTCCACTCTTGTATGTCACTCTGTGTTCCTCTCTCTTCTGTAAGTAAGTGTTGACTACAGCCATTTCCATCCTCTTAGCAAGTCTAACACCATCTGTCCTTCTAGATTCCTTTCTTTCACACCAAACCTGCCCATCACACCCTCATCACCTCTGTTCCCCTCACCTACATGACCGTTGAAGTGTGCTCCAACAACCAGTCTCTCTCCTCTGGGAATACTCCCTATGACCTCATCAAACTCACTCCAGAATCTCTCCTTCTCTTCTAACTCACATTCAACATTACCCCTTCAATTTCGATCTTTAAGCTCATCACCCTGTCTGAGACTCTTTTCACATCTAGCACATTGCTCCCCAGCTCCTTCTTCAGGATCACTCCTACCCCGTTTCTCTTCCTATACACACCATGGTAATACAGTTTGTATCCTCCTCCAATAGTACATGTTTTGCTGCCCTTCCACCTTGTCTCTTGCACACAGAGTACATCTACCTTCCTTCTCTCCATCATGTCTGCCAGCTCTCTGCCTTTCCCTGTCATTGTGCCAACGTTAAGAGTCCCTATTCTCAGGTCTATGCTCCTTCTCATCTTCTTCTCTCTCTGTTCACGCACCCTCCTGCCTCCTCTCCTTCTTTGACCAACAGTAGCCCAATTACCACCGGCACACTGTAAGTCAACAGTACTGTTGGCGGTCGTTGTTAACCCGGGCCTCGACCGATCCGATATGAAGTTTATTTGAATGACTCGCATGGTTCACGTTTGACTAGTTTTACACCGGGTGTCCTTCCTGACGCAACCCTCTCTATTTACCCGGGCTTGGGACCGGCACAGAAGTCACTGGCTTGCAACCCCTGTGGCTAGATTAAGATTGTAGAACGATATGCATACTACATTAGGACAACTAGAAAAATGGCTTAATCGTTTAAATCTTCAAATGAAACACAAACCTTTATTATCACAAATTCTTTACTGTGAAACGGGATGGTGATGAGAATTCAGTCTTTTACATCTATGAAACAAAGAGAAACCCCTAATATTATTGTAATTATTAGGCCAATTTTCTCAAGCCCATATCTGGAAACAAGCCTATTCTAGAAAACTGTGCTATAAAGTTTATATTCATTCGGTTTTGAGATAATTGTACCAAAATTTGGGAAGGAAATCCTGTAGACTTCTCATTACAGCTAATTTTGACACCTTGCAGCACAGAGCAGGAACATTACAGACACTTGTGAATCTCAAGATCAAAAGACTTCAAAAGATGTGAGAGAAGACAGCTTACTCCCGGGGTACAAACACTGCCATCCCCCCAAAAGAATTTTAATGTCTTAGAGGAAGAAACAAATTTAGAGAACATATGAAGAAATTGATCAACATTAAATCTTAAAGAGGAAAAATCACTATGTGGTTTAAATCACTTAAGTCTATCATCACTTAGACAGAGAAATAATGTTTAAGATATTAAAAAGGCATCCGATATGTAACACAGCACTGTCTTGACATTGTAATGTTTGATGGAAACCCTATGAATCTTTTAGGAGAAACAAGTTCAATAAAGCAGTTAAAGACTCACTGTCACACAGTCTGGTGCCAGATGATGGCGCTGTACTTGAGGTTTACCCACACTAATGTGTTCAGGTTACTTGACCAAGCATGTGTCCAAAGTTTATTCAACAATTCTTATGGGAGAAGACTTCCTGTTTGCAAGATTTGTCAAATATTCATAGCCACGCAAACACTGCTTGAGATCAAAACTCACATCACTATGTAGCATCGACATGCTGAGCTCACATTCTTGTCAGCGCAAATGTTGCTTGGTTTGATTAGTTTTCCTACACGTCTTTGCATGGCCGGCCTTCTGAGTGTGTTTTGCCCTAAGGGGCATGATAGAGGACCCCTGACAATTTTTTTATAGGTAGGTAGGTATATACTTTATTAATCCCAGAGGGAAATTCCTTTTTCACAACTGCATACACATGGGGGATACAAGTAGCACACAACTCATGTTACACCTAAACATATATATTGCACACTTATTGCGGACGGCACAGGCCTTGTAGAAACTATATTATATTTGTGAGTTGAAGAGTCTTATGGATCGGGGTAGAAACGATCTCCTAAACCTGTCCGTATTACAGGGCAGAGACAGCAGTCTGTTGCTGAAGCTGCTTCTCTGCCTGGAGATGATGTTGTGAAGTGGGTGCAGTGGATTGTCCATAACTGCCTTCATCCTCTTCAGGACCTGTCACTCCTTTATGGATGACAGGTCTTCCAGCCCCATACCAACCACAGAGCCTGCTTTCCTCACCAACCGAAATGGCAGTGTCGCATATGCAAAAGCACCTCGAAAGTTGACCACTCAAAAAATTATGAAGAACCTAGAATGAAGGGAACCTGCTTCTCTCCAGAGCGGTCCAGAATCGACCCCAGCCCTTTTCCATAGGTCCAGTGCCTTGCTGTCTCCCTCCAGCCATTGCAGAACTGAGCGTTCATTTGTAAACACTTTAAAGTCTCTAGAATAAATGTTGGCGACACCTTTCCATCTGGTACTTAAGAGGGAGTTCAAATTCCTGGCAAAGATAAAAATTAATCAATCACATCTTTAGAAAATGATGTCTTTCCTGTTCTTTGTTCATCAACGGAAATAATGAAAACCCATTACATTTTAAAGGCGACTATTATAATCACCCGATACGCCTTTCACACCTAGCAGACTTCTCATTCGTACCAGAGACGCCTTTCACACTTAGCAGTGTGAAAGACAGCAGTTACACTTATCATATATATCGATGGCATTTGCATACACACAAGACTTGTGTTGATTTTGAATTCCTTCACAATACAAAACATTAATAAAAACATGAGCATTACTGAAGCTATCATCACGCAGAGGATTCATTGACTATAAAATGCCAGAAAGCTTCAGTTGTGTTGCTACATTTACTGTATTTTAAATGGAAGAAGAGAACAAGGATTTGTTTCTACACTTGGGTGAAATGACCAATTAACAATTAAGAATAAAAGCCTGGCGTACAAACATCATTTTTTCCAATAGTTTGGGATTGGCTGCATTTGGGTTTGTCTTTCAAACTTTAAATATGACCTTTCTTGTACATATAAATACACTGTGCCATTAAGGCT
Source organism: Paedocypris micromegethes (assembly GCA_028031935.1). Lineage (NCBI taxonomy): Eukaryota > Metazoa > Chordata > Actinopteri > Cypriniformes > Paedocypris > Paedocypris micromegethes. The sequence continues at coordinate 4,486,084 of CM051503.1, read as the reverse complement.
TTATGTGTTTGAGTGACGTAATCCTGCTCAATTTTCTATTAATATCTTAAGTTTGTCTACATCGGTTTTTGTAGAATTGTCAGTTTACCCCAGACCCACATATTTATCTTTAGTCTGTGATAACAGCAACACGCAACAGAATAATCAAGGTTTCTCAATGACTTATGCACTACACAGCAGTATATTTATATTGAAGGTTCAAAAAAGTTCATAACCCAATAAAGGTTGTGTTGTCATGAGGCGTGTAATGCTTACATCATTGCTGTGAACTCTCGCACAGCAGACCAAGGAAAAACACCTCTGATTTTGAACGCCGAAAGCTGAATTTAATGGTGATTTGTTTGGCCAGATACAAAGAAAAATCTAAATTATTGACAAAATATTGTTAAAATGTTAAAGGTACCAATGATGGATTTTAAGAAACAATAATTAGACCATCAATAAATAATTTTTATATTGTGTAAATAATGTAATAATGAATAAATGCTGCGACACTGAATCCCAAAACAACATACTGATACAGAAATTTGAAAATTGTCTTTTATTACCAATACACCTTTGTACAAATATAAAAAAAATACCTCAAATGACACACTAAAAACGTTTTATTCTTACAAAAAGTGCAAAATCATTTTAACGTCAGTGACAGATCATTTGAAAATTACAAACATTAGAAAATTATAGTACATTTTAGCTCCACTCCAACTCCATCTTTTTGATTTACCAACAAATACATTTCATCCCTCACAGAAAAAAATGATTGAAGTTATTACACCTCTGCAAAAATGTAAACGGCCAGTGGGTTACGGCCCACTCCAGCGTGGAATGATCACTTCAACGTGCAGTGAATCAACAACATGTTATATAACGAATCCAGAATTGACCTGGAACTTTGGTTTGTTCACGTGTTTTGAAATATGTTTGATGAAAGACCATCTGCTTTCGATAAGAGTGAGAGGGAGGAACATGATACATGATGCATTGGTTCTGTTGCAACACTGTTAGGGATTAAAGTGCATTTTTAACGAAATGTTGGAAAACTTGTACACTTATGGGCCTTGGTTGGAATAAAATGTGCAAATGCAATGCATTCATAAAGGGATGTTGAGGAAAAGAGGCAAGAAACTACTAATCTTGAGTCTTTTATCACATGATCATGCCTGCCACATCACAGGTAAGAACCGCATTGGGTTTGGCCCGTCCAATCTGCCTGTGAAACTGTCCTTGCTTGTGCGTCTTCCAGCAGTGGATGTTCGGACCCAGACTTATACTCTTCACACTTGGAATGTGCGTGAAGACAGTTCTTGATAATGGTGTGATGCCAGTATTGGACAAATTGAGCTCCTGTAAGGAAACAAGGCCACTGAAAACCTTGGGAGTTAAAGTTCTGAGCTGGCTGTTGTTGGACAAGTCTAAGACCTGTAAGTTGGCCTGACTTCTGAAGGCACCCGGGTGAATTAGGGTCAGGTCCGAGAGGCCACTCAGAGACAGGTGAATCAGCTCTGGCACCGAGTCGAAAGCTCCGGCGTCGATGCTGGAGATGAGATTGGAGTCCAAGTTCAGATACCGAAGAGGAACGCCATCCAGCACTGGCACCGAGGCCAATCTGTTTCCAGCCAGATGAAGACTTTTGATGAAGAGCGGAGGGCTTGGTGATTTTCTGGATATGGAGGTTAGAAGGTTTTCCGATAGATCCACAATGATTGGTGTTTCCCTTCCCTTGGTGGTGAAGAGATCCAGACTAAACTCTTTGAAGTGGTTTTCACTCAGATCCACCTCAACCAGAGGAAGTCCGACAAAGCAGCTGTTACTTAGACTTTGGAGAGCATTGTTACTCAAATCTAGCGTCTCCAGGTAGCGAAGCTTGGAGAAGGCTTTAGGACTGACACGAACTATCAGATTGTTGCTCAGATCCAGACTTACTAAGGTGGTGTATCCCGGACCGGAAAGGATGGACTCTGTTACAGAGCTGATGGAGTTGAAGGACAGGTCAAGGTGGGATGTGTCCAGGGGAATGGGGACAGGAGCGACCCCGGGCCCAATTCCACTGCAGTCCACTTTGGTCAGGCTAAAACTGTCAAAAAGGCCAAAGCTCTCTACCTCACAGCGGCACATGTGGTGGCAATTTTTAACCCCTTCCATGGCTCCCAGTGAGAGCAGAAAGAAGAGATACGGCAGCACAGTCATGGTGAGCTGAGGACACAACACAACATTTCAAATGTGAGAGAATTGTGTGAATAGAACACTAAACACGACACTTTATTATCTGGTTTCAGCCTTGCTATACTTAGAGGGCCCTTTGGCATGTTTGAAGAGATAAACCACCTGACGTTGTATGTGCTACACATGTGCTAACCGTGTGAATCATTTACAGCAGCAGAGAAGTGTCAAGAGCCTCTGTTTTTTCATCTCCGTTTCAATGAATCACAAAGCTTTTCAGGGAAGGTTCAGTATGTACGCAGAAGCCAAAAGTCAAATTTGACTTCACTTCACTGGCACAAACATTGTCAGACTAAATACATGTGAAATGATAAACAAATATTAGCCTTTCAAAGAGCTACTTTCTCAGATTATACGAAATATATAACCTAATTTAAAGTCATTACAAAATACAAACAAATGTAAAATACATAAATAAACTTACAATTTACCATCATAAAATACAGTTCTTTGTGGTTCAGAAATACTGTATGCTTTGGTTTGCCGTCACACTCAACACTGTCAAGTCAGATCTTTAATCTGGTTCAGAAAAATTAACCTTTACTCCAATGCTGCATTAGCCAGGAATTTTAGTATTCTTAATTCTTAATTACTTCACTGTATCAGTCTTTTGTGGGGTTTAAGTCACGGCTTGAGAAACAACTCAACACAAATGTAAATATAACTTTAAATGTGTTGTTCTTGCCAGAACAATAACACATGAAAACACAATATTCTTTTCAGTTATTTTTATTATATTTGTTTTTTTCTGCTAGTTTGAATTTGCCTGTAGAGCAACACAGTGTTCGTTTCCGTTTGAACATTATCAGTCTCCAAGTCAAGTTTTGTTTTCCATTTTTGTCAGTGATGGTGTAAGCGCACGACACTCAACCATATATAGTCTGTTTTATGCACTTGCCTAAAACAAACTAGGCTACAAAGAGGCAGTTTGCCTTGCTAAAACCTACCATGAAATTAGTACATTACACAATATTAGGGCAAAAAAAAAAGTATCACTTTTTAAGTATTGAATAAACATAACTATGTTTGTTAGAAGGGTAGTTGATCTAACATAAGTAGATTCAGTAAAGATAAAGCTTGTGAAGTTTTACATCAACCGTAAAGGGAAAACACTTCACTTCACAAGCATACATAGAAAAATCAAGAATGGGGCAAGAGAGAAAAAAAGAGGAACTGGAAAAGAAAGAGTGAGAGAGAAAATCAATCTATAATCCTTTATTTTACCTGGTCCATTCCAGATGCAATCAACGGTTTATTACATGATATGAGCAATATCTACATAAATGACATCACTTGTCTTTTCATGTCTATATAATTGCGTAACTGTTGCTGGATACTGTTGTTTACTTTTCATTATATTTTACTACATTGATTGTCTGTTTGATTGTCTTTTTTGGTCTTTTTCTGTTTTTGGTTTCTTCCGACCTTTTGTTTTGTGTAATAAATTCACACTACTTTGTACGAGAAACTGAATGCAACTGTACTCAAGGCAAAGAATCCCCAGGGATTAGTAAAGTTCTGTCAATGCTAAATCTGCACAAACTGCCAGCACAACTAAAGTTAACATGCCTGAACAGGTTTACGAAGCAATAAAATATCATTAAAGTTTTTAAGTGGAGGTCAAATAGAAGAAAACACTGTCATTTGTGTAATCCCTCATTATAACTGGACTCCTCGGGCGATGCAGGTCTGAATGTGGATCTGTGAGAATCTCCAGGTGTTGCTCAGAACTAGTTCTGGAACTACACATGGACAAACTCACCAGATCAGCCAATCGGAGAAACAGAAAATAAGAAAAAATAAGAGAAGAGTAAAAATTTTCTTTTTTCCATCACTATATGATTATTCTTGCTTTGTGAAACCTTCACATGCTACATATTCACAGAATTTTTAACCGATTATCACCAGATGGATGAAGCCAAACCAAAAAAGAGAGAACGTTGAATCATGTTTAACTGCAGTTTTCGACCTGTGAAGCTGTTTTCTAGCATCTGGAACACATGTGACAACACATCTACTCAATGTGTTCCATCAACATTCTGCCAAAAAAAAACCTTGATAAGATGCCCACTTCATTGTACTTTAAATTCTAGAATTGAAGACAGACATGCAATACTAAACTCGAGTTAATTTTGAGTTGAAACCGAGGATAAAACGAGTAAAATCATGTGGCAAAACGTGTTTAATAATCAAACAAATACTAAAACAATTGAAAGATATTTTAAAGAAGTGACTAGTCCTTAAACCGAACTGAAACAGTCACAAAAACACGTTCAGTCTCTGCCTTTTCACTTTGTCCCAAAAACCCACCCAAACCGAATAATTCCCAGCATTAGACCGTGTTAGCAGCAGCAGCTTTAGCTGGAGGAGCTACAGGAGACGTAAACACACGTAGGCTGAATCTTGCCACATTCATTATAACTTTTACTCAGCTGAGTCAAGGAGAGCTAGGCGCGTTTCACTCATAAAAAAACGTTTCCAGCAGAAACTCACCGTGTGCCACGACTGTTGGATAATTCTACTCGCCCGAACACAATATCATAAGAGCAAACGTTAAATTTTAAACAGACTGAGGCTGTGGATTCATCCGCAGATAAGAAAAATAAAATGCACCACACGAACCGCCTCGTCTGAAAAGTTTCCCCTCACTACTAATAAACCACGCCCACAAACGTCTGGACGTGCCTCGTTTACTGCGCCCCCAACGGCGGTCCGTCCAGCGAAGACTCCTCCCACCAAGGACGCCCCTTACAGTGGTGACTCCTCCCTTGGAAGCCGACCCGAACACTGCTAGTGAATACGCCCTCTCCAGCAGAGACTCCTCCCTCGATAAACGTCGGGTCCACCGGAGACTCCTCGTTAGACAACATCACTTCACGTTAACCCATTTTTGTTATACACACAGTATGTATCTAAAATATATTTTGTCCACTAGGTGGTACTAACAAAGCACTAAACTACTATACATCTAAACCAAAAAATGACAGAATATTATGGTAAATTAATATTTGCAGATTGAAAAAATAATAAGAACAAGAATATACGGTAAAACAAATGTGCCCCACAAACAGTTCTTGTGGGAAAAACATTAAAACAATAGCAAAAGCAATAGTCACATGACTATTAAATTAAAAGACGATCAAAAACTCAGTTTTTGATCTTACGGTCAGAAACCAAAGCTGTAGATTTAAATGCAATTGTTGTTAAGTAAAAAGTTTACTGAGAATGATGTGCTCTGCTTCGTGGTTGCTGAGTCCGCACTGTCTGTTTCTGGTTATAGGGCAGAGGTGTCAAGATTTAAGAAGCTCAAAGGCTTATTGTATACAGGTCAGCATATCTCTGTCCCTTTCATCAATACATACAAACACAGTACAATTCCAACATGATCAATCAGAAGTAAAGGATTAAACCTTTTAAATCACAAATATCTGAAAACACAAACATCTAGAACAACGTCTTAGTCTTTGCCAAAAGCTACAGTGAACTGAGAAACAACCCAGTCATGTTCTGACAACACAAGGTTTAACTGACGCAGGCAAACGTGGCATCACCCGAGGGATTGTCACAGTGAACGTCCTTCGTTAACTTTAATTATTCCCGATGCGACCGGAGCTGATTGAGTCGAAGTGGCCAATCACAGCCTCTCCAAACACATGCTTAATTACGCCACACAAGCCCATCAGATTTCTCCATGGCAAGAAGAAAATAAAATTCTATATAAAAGTGTGTATATCTATCTATATACAGTATATTGTATGTCGGTGTGTACAGGTAGACACACAGATGTGTGAGTGTGTGTAATAACAATTAAACATTTTATATATCACGCCCCTATTCAAGACCCTGAAGTATCGCTCGAGTGTTACCCAATCAATAGCCAAAACTGTAAGTCTTGGTATAAGTGTATTATTCTGTTTAACTGTATTTTTAAAAAATGTTGATCCCATTATTTTCTGTATCCAAAATTAAAATGTAACTAGAGTTGTTCAGGTGCATAACACATACGTTAAGACTGTTTTGTTTGATCTAATTAATTTGGAAAATTAAGCAATTGCTTTCATGGCTAGTCCTGTCTGTGAAAGTGGGTCTGAAGCGTTAACGTATGTCTGCAATCCTCTTATTTAGTCCCTCTTTGGAGCGAGAGTAGATTAGATTCATCCATGGGTCACTTTCACAGCACTTTCATTCAACAGATAGATTACCTGTAGATCTTTCTCATTTTTGTTTAAAAAAAACAATGACGACATTGTTGTATTAGATATCGGCATACAATTTGTTATCTTTTATTTTCTAGAATTGAAAACATTTTTTCTTTTTATATCAAGAAAGGCAGAACTGAAGAAGTAGACAAGCAGGACTGGTAGCCAGCGAGCAGGAGCAAAGTCGGGCAAAGTTTCTGGAGGTTTGTGTTGGGTTGTGGGAAGGTGAAGATTGATGAGTGCAGGTATTAAGCAGCTCTCCAGGGTGCTGAAGTCGAATCTGACGACGCTCATCCACCTGCTGCTCAAAAACACAGCATCAACCATGAAGAACACATCCAACACTTAAAGCTCTGGGAGACAAAGGTAAGATGATGAAAAAACTTTTCGGATCAAGTGTTTTGGACTGGTTAATTTCAGTTTATTGGGTTTAGTAAACAACAATCACGACAACTTAATTGGCTCAATGTGTTGATCTTTCAGAGGTCTACTCCTACTATTCTATATGTAGAGGTAAATGATAAAATTAGTGTAGAAGAATACATACTTCCAATTTAAGAATGTAAACTCACAGCCTTAGCAATGGTGGTCAAATGTTGAAAAAGAAAAACACAATCGGATTATAATCTTAACTCCGATTTCTGTGTGTGTTTCTGTAGGCGTAACGACCGTCTTTCATAACGGCTTCTAAAAGAAGACAATGCCACATATTCACCTCCCATTCGGAGGTGTTTCACTGGCAGAGCGCGGTTTCCCTATCCTCAGGAACAGACGCAGCCTCTCAACACTCCCGTTTTACGGAATTACACAATGGATTTTCTTCGGGTTGTTGGTTTTTCCATGCAGTGTGCAATCCCTGGTTTTTAAAGTGGGCGTTTTAGGGCCTTGGAACTGTGACCCGTATTACTCCAAAGCACTGCCTGCTGTTGCATCTCGACTGGCTGTTGGCCGCATTAATGAAGACTTTAGTTTAGATTTAGGCTGCACGATGGATTTTGTAATTCTTCAAGAGGCATGCGAGACATCTAAAGCGTTGATGTCTTTTGTGCAGTATGAGAAAGCAGTGGATGCGATTATAGGTCCCACAAATCCAGGGTATTGTAATGCTGCATCTCTTATGGGAAAAAATTGGGATAAAGCCATATTGTCATGGGCTTGCATTAATTATGAGCTAGACCGGTATGAGGGGTACCCAACTTTTGCACGGACATCTCCATCCCCAGCACGAGTCCTTTTCAATGTGCTGAAGTATTTCGGCTGGGCTAACATAGGCATTGTGTCTTCTGATGAAGACATATGGATCGATACGGCAACAAAATTGGCTGGCGCTCTAAGAAACCAAGGACTTCCTGTTGGCATTGTTGTTAGCACGGGAATTAATGACACCATGTTGGAGAACGCACTGCTGAGCATCAAAAATGCTGGTGAGATAAAAGGTAAAGCACATCAGACTGATAAGTTATGTTATGACTAACGGTTTGACTCTACATGCTCGGTGACGCCATGCCCTGCTATTATTAGGGTGGGGGAAGGGAGCCAGATTGTTCAGACTGAAAGCAATCATACATTTTAGTAAGGTTGTTAACCATTTTCTTGTGTTTCAGTCATCGTTATGTGTATGCACTCAGTGCTCATTGGGGGCGAGCAACAAAAAGCTTTGCTGCTAAAGGCTTATGACATGGGGATGACAAACGGACGCCACGTATTCCTCCCATTCGACACTCTGCTCTACAGCCTCCCCTACACCGACACCAGCTACTTTCCAACACAAAATAACACCAAACTGCGCAAAGCCTACGATGCGGTGCTCACGGTGACCATGGAGTCAGAGCTGATGTCGTTCAGTGAATCTTTCAATATGGCTAAACGCCTGGGAGAACTGATGGTGTCACAAGGACCTGACCAGGTGTGGATGGCTAGCTTTGACACCATTTATGAACACCTACTTTACAATGACATAAAAAATTACATTGTTTTGTCAAAATGTAGGTCTCGCCACTCTTTGGTACAATCTACAACAGTTTGTATCTCACTGCTAAATCCATACACAATGCCAGAAGAGCAGGTAAATGGCTTTCTGGCTCAAACTTGGCCTTCTTCACAAGGAATGTGACGTTTTCTGGGTTCAATCAGAACATCCGAGTGGATGCCCAAGGAAGAGTGCAGACTACCTATGTGATCTTGGACAGTGATGGCTGGGGAAGTCAGCTGTATCGCTGCTATCAACTGGACATGAGTAAAGATATGGTGCTGTTTGCTGGCACATCAATTCATTTCCCTGGAGGTTCACCTCCATCTTCAGACGCCAGCTGTTGGTTTGATCCCAAAACTATCTGCACTGGAGGTACAACCATCTTATTTCTTTTGAATTTTTTTTATATTTGCATTTGATTTGGTTTCAGAGCTGACAGAAAACATTCTCACTGATTTATTATTTTTGCATGCTAGGTGTGGACATAATATATGTCATCATAGCATTTGTGATCGTCTTCGTTTTAGTTCTTGGTTCTGTTGGCCTAACTCTTTTTATAAGGTAAATTTGTCATGTTCTAAAACAGTGCATTCTATTTTTTTAAGCATATAAGCTTCACAAATATTTTATAGCTTACTGACAGCAGACTTGGTGTGATCTACATTGATCTGTGCAGGAGGCGAATCCAACAGATCCAGCTGATCAAAGGTCCGAACAGAATCTTGCTCACACTTGAAGACCTGACCTTCATTAACCCTCAGCTCAGCAGGAGGGTTTGTGTCTTCTGAAAGTGACCTTTCACTTCAACGCTCTTTTAATGCCCATTTGTTGCTCACAGAAAATTACTCTTGAAGATCTTAGTGATTCAAAGAGTTTCATGGATGACAAGAGCACAGGCGACCGTTCCCGCTCGGTGAACAGCATGGCAACAGCGACGCACGAAAACTCAAATGTGGCCGTCTATGAGGTGGTCGTCTATTCCTGACATACCTGTGCAAGCAACTTCCAGTATGTTTTTCTGTAACTGCATATTGACATTATTTCTATCCAATAGGGAGACTGGGTGTGGCTAAAAAAGTTCAACGAGGGCGAGTTCAAGGAAGTCAAGCAGAGCACAACGAAAATATTCACAAAGGTAATGAGTCTACAAGGTAGATTAGGATTTTAGTAGAAATTATTGTGTGTAATTATTTGATGAGTATAAGACAACACAAAAATGACAAGACAAACATTAAAATACATCGTATAAATAATGAAAAACTCTTAAATAGGAATGTAGTAGTTTTGGTCACAGTGAGAAGATAATTTACCAACTGTCAGACACACAAGTAAAGAATGTATAGAATACTACTAGAAGATAGTAGTATCTCCGTTTTAACCTTTTATGACCTTTTTGTGAAAAAGATTTTATGAATAAGTCTGTTAATCTCACTGATTTAAACATAAAACACACATTAAATGGGGCGGACCTTTTCTTCACCTTTCAGATGAAAGACCTCCGGAATGAAAATGTCAATCCGTTTCTGGGCTTCTTCACCGACTGTGACATGTTTGCCATCGTGACTGAACACTGTTCTCGGGGAAGTCTCCACGATCTGCTGCGTAATGATGATGTCAAACTGGACTGGATGTTTAAATCTTCCCTAGTGCTGGATCTGATTAAGGTGCGCTCCATGTCAGCTTCAAGAAGGTGTAGACCTCACAAAGTGGGCTGTCCGTCTTCACTCTATTAGAAATCAAGTTGATTCCAATTTTGTATTATAATGGTCATCTGAACATTCCTTGCTGGTTTTTGGTCTCACCCAATAGGGCATGAAATATCTTCACCACAGAGAATTTCCTCATGGCTGCCTGAAGTCTCGCAACTGTGTGGTGGATGGACGTTTTGTTTTGAAGATCACAGATTATGGCTATAATGAAATTCTGGAGACCCAAAAAGTACAGAAGGAAATGCCACCCCCAGAAGGTTTGGAGCAGTAGTTTAAACAATTCAGAGAAAAAAATTCTTTTTTTATTGTACCAAAATAATTTGCCCCTCAAGATCTTTTCTGGACGGCTCCTGAACTTCTCAGGGATCCTGATAATCCACGAAGGGGAACCTATAAGGGCGACGTCTACAGTTTTGCAATTATACTTCAGGAAGTAGTCGTGAGAGGCGCACCGTATTGTATGCTTGGCTTGTCTCCTGAAGGTCTGTGTTCTGTAAATGTCCACTGAATACTGCAAAGGTGAAAACGGAATTTTCTTTTCCTGTACCTGTACGTCATTATTCTCAACAGAAATAATAAAGAAAGTTAAAAAACCACCACCAATGTGCAGGCCAACAGTGGCTCCAGATCAAGCTCCGCTGGAGTGTATCCAGCTGATGAAGCAGTGCTGGAGCGAGCAGCCCGACAGAAGACCTCGCTTTGATGAGATCTTTGATCAAGTCTGTCTGAACAATTGACTTATTGGGAAAGAATGAAAATGAGTCAAAGTGTTTTATTTCTCTGCTCAGTTTAAGCTCATCAACAAGGGCAAAAAGACCAACATCATTGACTCCATGTTGCGTATGCTGGAGCAGTATTCTTCTAACCTAGAGGACCTGATCAGGGAAAGAACCGAGGAGCTGGAGGTAGAGAAGCAGAGGACAGAAAAGCTTTTAGCAGAAATGCTGCCTCCGTGAGTATTCATACCTGCAGCTTTGTGCAATTTCAAGTAAGACCATGTGAAAACACCTGTGGTTTCTATGTTTGCAGTTCTGTGGCAGAAGCTCTGAAAACTGGTGCCTCAGTAGAACCAGAATACTTTGATCAGGTCACCATTTACTTTAGCGATATAGTAGGCTTCACCACCATCTCATCCCTCAGCGACCCTATTGAAGTCGTAGACTTGCTCAATGACTTATACACACTGTTTGATGCCGTGCTGGGCAACCATGACGTCTACAAGGTCAGCTATGATGGTCCTACATGCTTGTTTGTTAATTACTTAAAACCTTTTTTCAAACAGGTTGAAACCATTGGAGACGCCTACATGGTGGCATCTGGACTGCCTAAGAAAAATGGCAACAAGCACGCGGCCGAGATTGCCAACATGTCTCTCAACATCCTCAGCTCAGTGGGCTCCTTCAAGATGCGCCACATGCCAGAAGTTCCCGTCAGAATAAGAATTGGGATTCACACAGGTTTGACCTTTAAGTGCAACCGAACCATCAGCAGGGTAAAACTACACACGATTGTCTTGATTTTGGAACCAGGATCGTGTGTTGCTGGAGTTGTGGGTCTGACAATGCCGAGATACTGCCTTTTTGGAGACACAGTCAACACCGCCTCTCGTATGGAATCCACAGGGTTGCGTAGGTTCTGATTCACTTTTCCTGAGTTATGGAGTAGATTAAGTAACTTACAGTACAATTTTATCAGCTTACAGAATTCACGTGAACATCAGTACAGTGAATATTCTCCGCTCACTGAACGATGGCTATAAAATTGAAGTCAGGGGGAAAACAGAACTGAAGGTAAATACAGTACAACTGATCAAACTCTGCACGTCCACTGACTTACTGTTTTAATCAGGGTAAGGGTATCGAAGAAACATACTGGCTCGTTGGAAAATCCAATTTCACAAAGCCTTTGCCAAAACCCCCAGAGATCAAACCAGGGTAAGATGTGGCGATTTGTATGTGTAGTAGAGCTCAATCTAAAGCGCATTTGCTCCCCAGTAAAATGATGTGTTTTATTGACTCGTGTTTTATTGACTCGCAATTGTGATATGTCTTCATACTAAACACTAATGGGGTTTATGCAGTGAAGACAACCATGGTTTGAGAGCTGAGGACATTGAAGCGTACAAGAGGAGAAAAGATGAGAAAAAAGCTTAAGTTTGCCGTGGGGAGGTAGTGTCCGGCATGCCGTGCTATATCCGTCATGTGCTAGAATGCTTTTGGTGGGCTTGTGTTATGATGTCATTGGGCTGTGACCCTCGTTTTTCCTCTGTGTCTGTTTTTCCTTTTCTCTGGAATTTTTGTGTAGCTTCAAAACCATTATTGAGTTACGTTTTACTTTTGTTCTTTCTTAACTGATTTCTTACGTTTCAGAGATAATTGGCAAGACATGGTCACAGAGGAGATCAAGTCAAGTTTCCGCAAGGCCAACAGACAAGTGGACAAGCACAGAATCTGAGAAGCACGTTTAAACAGATAAAGAGGAGCGACGCATAATAAAAGGACGGCACTCGCATGTGTGTATCTGCGCAGCTTACAAAGACTCCTTTAATAGGATTGATCATCATCTGTCTAATCCAACTCTGGCCGACACAGCAGAAACAAAAGGCAGCTGAGGAACTGGTGTCTGTCAGAAAGAGCATTTATTTGTCAAGTGCTTTTTCTGTGTTAATTCTGTGCTCTAGAAGTTCAGATATGTGGAGTTGACATGTTTTTTGATTTGATTTTATTTCTTACATTTGTTTGATTTGCAAAACACATTTTCCCAAACACACTCCTGTATTTATCCAATTTTGCTGCAAAATCCCAGAAAAAGCGAAATTTTAGAGATATTTTTTAAGATGTCCCTAGCAAATTCAATCTTATATCTTAAAATATAAGAATTAAGCTGTTACAATGACTTAAGCTGGATGATTTGACTTTGCATAAGTACCTTGAAATAAAATTTTCTAGAACATTTCAAGTTTGCTGTATTTATTGAGACATTGTATCTCTTGTCATTCACGTCACACAGGAATGAGGTATACGTTATTTGGCAAATACATTAACTAAAAATAACACTAGAATATGTGCTCTACACTTAATATCTCTCTCTCTCACACACAGACACACACAGACACACACACACACACACACACACACACACACACACACACACACACACACACACAGTGTTTACCCAGCCAGCTAGTAAAAGCCAAAATCTCTAAAACCTTCACATGGGGATGATCTTTCACTTATCTAGCACTAAGATTATGGAACACTGCCTAGCACAATCCGAGAATCAGAATCAGTTTAAATCTAAATTGAAAACGTCTATGGTTACTTGCGTAACCGCAGTTCCCTGAATAGGTCAGGGAACGAGACGTCTGTCAGTTACCTGTCTATGGGACAGTAGTCAGTGGATCTTCCACAGCATCTAGAGGAGGGCCTAGCCCGTAGGGTAATAGCACTCACCTCCACCGGGGCAACCAAGAAATCTGTTGGCTCTCGACCCGTGCCGTGGTGGACCCTCGCCAGGGTCGACAGAAAACACCTCTCACTGGTGCTAAGTGTTGCGTTGAGATGGCGCGAGACGTCACTCTTCAGAGGAAGCCCAGTGTCTGTCGTAAACAGAGTAAGCTCAGAGTAAGCCGCAGTTACTGGTTGTGCTCCAGGCCACCAAGTCGACATCGGGCCTCACCAGCTACGTGCTGGGGCGCACTTCCTTCACCAATACTACGACTGCCTGTATGAAGATAGAGGCCACAGCATGAAGTATGGTGGCGGTCTGACCGGTAAGTGAGTGGGAACAAAAGACTCACTCTACTCACCCCGGCCGGCTCTGCCGGTCCTATCAGTGTTTGGTCTGTCCACAACCGCAGCAGATATTTACCACTGCAGAACTAAGCCCACCGCACTAGGGAAGTGAGGAATATTCACTGGAAAAATTGTGTGCACACTGACAGGCGCAACGTTCTCAACAGCTACTTATGAAATCTCGGGATCAACATTGGGGCTGCCAGTGTTAGCTGGACTGCTCCCCAATGATGTAACGCTAACAATGTGACGTCAACGAACTACTGACTAAGTCCGAAAGTACACGCAAACCCAGAAAACATAACCACAAACTAACCACCTGGCGTTAGACAACCACTAACGCCAGGCGGATCCAGTAACGCGACCGTGATCGGGACTCCACTGGAGAGCTCACGCATGCGTAGTGAAATCGAGATGGAAACATCTAATTCAGCCCCTGTGTCTCAAACCTGAGCTTCTGAGAGTCTAAGCTCTCCGCAGAAAAGAATTTCCCTCTGGGATTAATAAAGTATATACCTACCTACCTACCTAGCTGTCCGATACCCGCCAGGAGACCGAAGGGAGGCGATCTTCTACTTCCGAAGGGCCGGAAATCACTGCGCCGCCATGTTTGTTTACAAATGGAGCTCATCACAGCAGCCATCTAATAAATGGGATCCGTAGAAGAAAAAGAACGTATCTACCGTTTAGGAGCTCTCTCAGATAAAACTCTGGTCGATGTAAAATGGGGAGTTTCAGCTGGTTCCGGGTCTTTTCGGGAAGGGCGAAACCTGCCGGAGGTACTGCAGATTCCAACGAAGAGCCTTTATCGAGTTGGTTGAAGAGATGAAGGCATTCACGAACGCTTCAATCATCAGAAAGGTAACGAGCATGATGCACGCACCCATACCAGCTGGTACAGGTCAAAGGTGACATGCAAATTCATGCAGCCATGAACTTGACCGTTCATTGGCCGGTTGTAAAGATTTGAGGCACGAATGGCTAGTCATCCGATATCCCATAATCAGGTAACTGACAGATGTCGAAGTGACCTGACTATGAAAGGGAACATCTCTTTAATAAACCATATTTATAACTGTAATAATAACATGTTCAATGACTAATATTGATGTATTGGAAGGCTCCATAAGGTAGAAGCCTGGAGCCGAATCTATATGCTTCAAAGAATCACAACGATTATTATTGCCTTAGTGTTTTGCGTTGCTAAAAGCTTTTTTTTTTTGCTCATTTCACTCCCCTGCTGAGGTCCTGAGTGATCAACATCCCTGCCGGAGGAGTGTCAGTGCAACCAGGTTGGAGACAATGCTGCTCGGAGGAGTGTCAATACCACTAGGATGGAGGTGACGTCGCTTTGAGCAATGACGATACAACCAGGATGGTGATGACTTCGCTAGGAGGAGTTTTTGATCTGGTGCCACTGCATCATCATGGGAGAAATATAGCCGTCTCACTCTCCGCCCCACAGGAGGAAGACACCGTCGAGAACCATCTTCACCAATAACTTTGTAATGTTAGCATGCCAGAGGAGACTGGCACCAGAGAGTTGGTGTTCTCCCTAGGTTTATTTTCTCTCACCCCGCCAAAGAGGTTTTGTTTTCCTAGCCACCTTCGCGATTTGTATTTTTTCAGATTTCCGTTACGCTCCTGATTCTGTTAATATGATGCTCATGTGCAGATGATGTATTTTGTATATTGAATGTATATATCGAATGTATATTGCGCTGAGCCACTTCACTCTTTTAATGGATCATAATAAAGCATTTGTACTATATGTATGATAGGTTTGCTTAAAAATGTATACTTAAATGCTTAATTTTGGGAAAATAACCGCTAAAGCGTCAGATTCCACTGCACTCAACATTGCAAAAATAAAAATACACATTACAACATTCTTCTTAGGTTCGAATGACAGATGACCAATCTGTTGATACCACAGAACAAAAACGCAATCTTCCTGGTCAAAGTGCTGCCTCAAAAAAATGTGAAGACTGCAAAAGAAAATAAAAATAAAAAAAACAAAGCAAAAATGTGAATCATTTCCGTTCGTTCTTTTTTTGAGACATTTTTGGCACTAATCTGATTCCAAACTTGGTGGCCCGGCACCACTTCATCCATGGACCGTGCCGGTCTGCAGACCGGTGGTTGGGAACCATGGGCCTAGAGTCTCTGATATGGGATGAAATCACTTAGACCATTGAGAAAATTTGAACTTTTTGCCTTAGTGATGAGAGGGATGGAATCATTTCAAGGCCTTTCAGGAGAGAGACTTTCCAGCCCACAGAACCACCATCTCAAGCTTTAAATTGTTCAAATTTAACTTTGAAAGTGTATCCATAAACAATAGAAAAGCATGAATTTGCTCTTACAGCAATTGCAGAGCATTGCAACCTCTTGATTTATTTGTTGATTGATATGTGTTACACACATATGTTTTTAGAGGTGAATCTGGTGGTTTGGTGTTACAGCGTCTTCCTGACTGATTCAGACAGTCTGTCAGCAAGCTCAAAGGGACTGAGCTAAAAAAAATGTAAAGAACAAATGAGATCAGACGGCTTTCTCTATGTCTGGGATTGAACAAACCTGTTGTGAGCTTTGAGTATCGGGCTCTTCCAACTCGCTGACAACAAAGTCCTCGCAGAACCGGGTGTTGAGCAGAATCGCAGCTGTCTCAGAGTCCAATTTCACCGGCATGTTCCTCTAACACACATGAACAATTCATTCCTCTAGTACCTGCACAGACTTTTACAATTTAAGAACCAGCAGCTTGTAGTTCCTTGTAGAAATAAAAAAAAAAACATTTACATATACGAGCCAAAAATCACCTTATAACATTTAGTACCCTGAATGGTCTAGCTCCAAACCTCAACAACTTCTTGTTTCTTTTAGCTGCTTTGTAACAGTCTTTGACATTGAAAAAGAGTCAATAAATAAAACTTAATTTCTTAGCACTGAACATTTTTCAAAATTCTGTAAACAAGACATTTTCTAGTCAATTACTGATGTAACTGGTAACACACCTTAAAAGAAAGAGAGGAGTCAAATTCAAAAGAGTCCGTACAGTCAGGTATTGTGCCTTTATACGTCACTAGTGACTTTTTTCCAACAGAGTGTGGAGGCAGTTTGAAGATCCGGTAAGTTCCAGAAGCATATTTAATTTCACCTACAGAAACATACTATGTACGTACATCACTGTATTTAGAAAGTTTTTGAGATTTTTATCAAAAAGAAGAAATGAAGTGAAAAACTGTAGGATGTTTAAGTTTACCAGTCTTTCTCCTCAGATCTGGGTTCTGAATAGTGATGTGCCGGGCTGCAACCAGGTGAGGCGAACTGAAGCCCACGGACTTCATCAGAGTGGTCAAGTCTCTCCAGTAGAGAGCGCCAGCAATTCCTTCACCTACAATAACAAATACAGTGCCTTTAAATATATATGTATATATATATATATAATTATTTTTTTTTGCTTATACTTCATTACCCCACATCACCAGGTCCTCCTGTAGTATGTGTGGAAGTATTTGACTGGCGTACATGTCACTGTAGTACATCTCCCCACCCTCCTGGAATTTTATTATCACACAAAGCTGCATTTTAATGCTACAATGTGCTGTAAGCAGCATGTAAGCATCTCACCTTTAGAACTCTGTAAGCCTCACTTAACACTCGTCTCTTATCTGGACACAAACATATCGCACAGTTTGACCTGTGGGGAAAATCAATGACCTTTACCTCTCTGTTGAACAAAGAGATTTAATATTATTTTTAACAAATTAATATTAAGGGAGGAGTGGAAGGTGCACATACACAACAACATCCAAGGAATCGTTCTGAATCCCAGCCTCACCAAGATTCTCCATGTGTCCCTTCACAAACACTGTGTTTGGTCTGGAGTAACCAAACTTTTCTTGATGGTGCTGTACATATTTTTGTGAAGCACAAATCTAATTTAAAATTGAACATAATTGCTGTTACTGTTTAGTTTGATCTTGATGCAAGATTGAAACCAATGTAATTTTAAGGAAAAGTGAATTACAAGTATAAGATCCTATCCTGAATCAGGATAAGGTTAGTAGAGTTGATGTTTGGAACACCCGGTCACATGTTCCATCCACAGATAAAGCATTAGGTTGATGATTAATAAAATAAATAAATAACTATAATGCAATGTAAATGACTTGTCTCACATGTCTGTCAAATGCTTTTATCCAACGTGTTCAAATTTTGGCCCAACAAATCATACAGAATCGTGCAGCCAATATAGCAGTGTACAAATAAATGTTCTACTAAAATAATAAATATCTTCAAGTCTTGTACCATCTGATCAGTCATGTCCAGTCCAGTGACCTGACCATTCTCCCCAACCAGCTTACTTAGGACAAAGCAGTCTCGGCCGGATCCACTGCCGAGGTCTAGAACCTTACATCCGTTCAGCTTCTCCGGCACTACCAGACCACATCCCAGAAACCTGTACGAGCCGGTGCAAACCTTTCAGAAGCCAGACACTATGCAGCTATGAGACGAGTGAGGAACCTTCTGCAGACGTCTGGATGAATTTCCTTCAGCGCTTCTCTCACACTCCTGGTCACTGGGTCAGACTGGACGCAGGCCGCGTTGGTCTGTAAATCACCTGACGTCTCCAGGGAACTGTAGTACTTCTGTTTTATCAAATGCAATAATACAGAAACATCAAGTACAATTCTGCTACACTGTTTTAGTATGAACTAATGTACATGTTCACGCATGTTGCAAAATAAGCCACCAAAACTGCCAAACATTGACATTGCAGTGAATAAAAATCCTAAGAGCAGGTACACTATTTTATGTCACAATTTCTGTTGTTTTTTTGATCAGATTAGTTGATATTAAATGACCACTAGATTGAACGAGTCATCACGTGAGTGTTATAAAAGTGTATGTAATAATAGTGTTATATAAGTTAAAGAGAAATTTTACTTTACCTGGATGTTTTCACAAACCGCTGACATGTTCGACTTCAGATACAACGGAGTCTAGAGAGAACCAAACGTGGCTTTTTGGTGCTTGCGGTGGGTTTACAGACGAATAGTTTAGGAATAAAGTGAGAAATGTGTACGGCTTCATAAAATGACCGCTGATCTCACTGGTAAATCTCGCGATACTGATCTCGAAGAATGTAACGCCAGTTGTTTTTACTTTAATTGACCAGAAGATGGCGAAGATGTACAGAGAAGTTTCAGGGATGGGCATACTGGGTAATGTTGTGTTGAACAGTGTCGTGTTGTTTAACTTTATAGCTGTGTAGTATAATGTTGTGTCGAACAGTGTAACGTTGTGAATTACTGTGTGATGTTGTGTCGAACAGTATAACTTCGTGTATAGTTGTGTAGTGTGTTGCTGTGTAGAACAGTGTAACGTTGTTTAAAGGCTGTGTAAGATTTTTGTAGAGTAGTAATTTTGTGTATAGCGTAATGTGTAGCGTAATGTTCTGTAGGCCTTGTGTTGCTGTAGGGCTGTGTAATGTTGTATATTGGTGTTAAGTTTAATAGAAATAGTGTAGCGTTGTTTTATAGCAGTGTAGTGTAACAATATGTACTGCTTTGAAGTGTTGTGCAACATTGTTATTGTGCAGTATAACGTTGTGTAATATTGTGTATTGCTGTAGTGTCGTGTGATGTATAGTTAATGCAATGTTATGTATTGTGGATTTTTGGACATATTGCGATTTAATATTATGAATTAGTGACCATTGCAGTTACTTTAGTATAACATTGCGTTCAATGTAATTTAATGTATGATGTAATGTTGTATATTGAAGTGGATTTGTATGTATTTTTCTGTAGTTCGTGTATTACTGTTTTGTGCAATGTGATGTTGTGTAACATCTTGTGGTGTAATGTAATGTTGAGCGCTGTGTGAGTGTGTATGTTCACTTGTTACAGAACCACATGCTGGGCTTATGACAAATGTATTTTTTATACAGAAATCAAACATCCCATTCTCTTACTTTTAATCCTAACAGTGAGAAACGAAACGCGTCCAGGCCCCGGATCAGGAGTTTATCTCGGCACATCCACCAGAAATTCAGGTCAGGACTCAAGGCCACGGCAGAAATGTAGGTCACGTTCTTTTCTTTAATGTTTGAAAGCAATAAACAGTTCACTAAAGTAAACCACATTCTTTTTGTGCAGTTCAGAACTTTATTTGAATCTGTGCAATTTGACACCCAACTAAAAGAAATGTTTCTTCTTTAATCCTTGATATTACTGAATAAATCAAGCAGTCAGTCTGCATCAAATCAAGATGTGAAACCCACACAGTCCATTAAACCTCAGAGTCTATGAGGGAAATCCATGACCCAAGTGTTTAGCACTGTAAAAAAAGAAATTGGCTAAAAAAAAAATAAATATCTTCATATGCACAATTGTTTCAAAAGTTCAAACATTTTTTGCCAACTCTCTTTCTCATGACAACCATACAGATCACATTATGTACTGGGTCTATGATGCATGTGTGAGTGTGTGCATGTATGTATGTATATGTATATATATATATATTTATAATATATATATATATATATATATTTATAAACAACACTTTAATGTATATATATACACATACACACACGCGCACACACGCATACACACACGCACGCACGCACACACACAGAAGTACTTAAGACTTTGAAATTCCCCATGTCCAGTAATACACATGAACAGTCTCATGCATCTGCATGCAACAGGCAGCAGTGTATCATAAATATCTGACATAACACGAGAAATCTCAGAACATATTATCTGCTTCATCAGGAGAAACATGCAAAAGGAGGACAAAAATCATCCTGTGATATTTACATATTCACATGGCATTTACTTTGAAGTCTCTTTACGAAATTTCAAAACTAAAATGCTTTTCATTCTTACAAAATAGCTGTCTTTCATAAAGATTCTCTACAGAAATAGAGTTTATAACAAGTCTTTAAAATCATGAGACACAATGGCATCATGTCAAACCCAAGAGTGTAAAGATTCAGAAGTAGGTTTATTCTCGCCAGATGATATATGTGTGGGTAGACAAGATCAATCTGAGGTAGAAACGACAGATGTGCGGGTAGAGACGACAAATAAGAGGATAGAGATGACAAATAAGAGGGTAGGCACGACAGATCTCTGTGGGTAGGGACGACAGATT
Organism: Paedocypris micromegethes; assembly: GCA_028031935.1. NCBI lineage: Eukaryota > Metazoa > Chordata > Actinopteri > Cypriniformes > Paedocypris > Paedocypris micromegethes. Next base: position 4,465,023 of record CM051503.1, on the reverse strand, counting down.
AGCGGGTAGGGACGACAGATTTGCGGATAGATACAATAGAGACTATAGATCAGGGGTAGAGACGACAGATTTGCAGGTATAATCTGCAGGTAGAGAAGACCGATAAGAGGGTAGAGACAACAGATCTGCAACTAAAGTGAACAGATGTGAATCTAGTGACAAATCTGTGCATGATGAAGACTATGTTCCTGCAGGTGAAGATGACAGACAGCTCGAATGCCATGATAAGTCTCAAGTCAATGCAACAATCTCTTGCATATTAGAACAAACATTATATGACATGCAGATATCAAGATTGATTTATAAAATACACCAATACTAATGAGCAAAATGCAGTTGACTAATTTTTGTAATTTTTTTGTGATTTTCATTCGTCAGCTTCTAAATCCATCAAAATCATTGACTCGGGTAAATGGTGAGAAGCAGAACGAAACCACATACTTTCAGCAGACCAGCAGAAACATCTTGACAGCAAGTTGAACACACTTCACACACCACATGATTATTAACCAACCACTTGTTTTTCGGATCCTACAAACAAATGTGCAACTTTGAGACTGTGCTTGGTTGCAGAACCATAGTTCTGATTCTGTAGAACCATGCCGAATCAATAAGAAAAAAAGAAACTGATTTTGTTTGGTATAACACAAACACTACAATATTTAAAGCCTCCTTGGCACAGATAGTTATCTCCCCATTTCCGCAGGATAAAGAAAATATCAAATTGTGTATAATGTGTAGCATAATGGTCTGCCTGAGGCCAAAAGTTCTATTATTGGGAAAACAGAGGACGAATCCGTCAGTCTAGAAAACATCTACAGAAAACATTTTTCTAGCAAGTTTGCAGATGAGAAAAGAAGAGCTACAAAATTACCAAAACAAACTTTGGTTTCATGATTTGTTGGGACATAAAGAACATGCAACTCGAAGTGAAAAATGCATTAGGGTTTGATACAAACATGTATAATAAAAAAACAAAAAATTAGCATTTCTTCTATGACCCGTTTAGTTGCAGAGAGCTACAACCATGCTTTCAGTGATCAAAGGCCTGAGAATCACCAAATGATTCCTTATGGACCTTGGTCTGCAGTTTCTCCAAGTCTCCTGGTCTTTCTCTGCCTTTAAAGAGATGTGCGTTACTCCTCTGTAGCATATAGTACAAAATAGGATTAGTCTTGGTAAATATGGGTGAGTCTGGCTCAATTTTGTCAGTTTGATTGTCTCCATTAATCACCCTTAACTCCTTTATGGTACTGTGAGAAATCCTGGTCCTTGGGGGTTCCTGCCGTGGAAGGTGCGGAGATGTTTGCCTATGAACACCATCATGTGTGAATGACGCAGTTTTGGGGCTCCGGCGTTCCTGATGAGCGTTTTGAAGATCATAGCATGGTCTTGTGATTCCATTACCATTCAGCACAGTATGTGATGAAGATGCAAACACAGGCCTTGAATGAGATGGCTCCTTCAAGCAGTTGTCTGAAAGCAGCAGCTGTTTTAAAACATTAAAACTTCGGGTCTCAGGGGGCTCGTGAGCTGGAAACCTTGCCGGGGCTGGAGGGGGGCTGGAGGGGAGACTGGCCTCTTTGGTCTCTATGTCACCAGCTGAAATTCTGGCACTGCCAGAGAGTTCCTGCCTCGGGTGAAGATCCAGTTCCATCGAGAACTTGCGCTTTTTAGGAATTGTTGGTCCCTGGAGGTCAAATTCTTGATCACAGTTATTTTTCAGCTTGTTTGACTTGTGTAACAGAGGTGTTTGAATGGGTTGTGATTTCAGGAGGTGACAGAGAAGACCATCCGCTGCGTTGGCCTCTGGAGAGAGAGGTTCTTGCTTGATACCAGCATTAGTAAAACAACTGCTGCTTTTTTTAGATTCAAATAAATTCTGCCACTGTTTTGGCACATTGTCATAGTCCCATGTTTTGCAATCTTCGTCTGGCTCAGTTTTAATTGAAGCATCCATAGCAGGGCCGCCAACTGTCTGTGGTTCCACTGAACAGGACCTTTCATGCTCTGGTTTTGGTTCACTGCTTACGTTTTCTCTCTGATGAGAGTTTCCCAGAAGAAGCTGCAGAACTGTACGTCTCTCAAGCAGATTCTCAATCTCAGAAACTTGCTGTATCGTTTCAAGAACTGGTAAAGGTTTTGTCTTAGTCTCCTCCCTCATTACGTTGGTTTTTTTAATCGGTGCAGAATGTCCATTCAATAAAGTCTGAGGATGGTTCATTTTCAGTTGTTGGGACAAAGGTTCGATTGGGGGTAAAGGTGTTTTCACCGAAGAAGCAATTTCAGAGCATGAATTTCCACAATAAGCTAAATTTTGTAAGAATTTACTTGCACTAAAGGCAACGTCTCTTCCTGGTTTATCATATGTTGGTTTTGACTTACAAAGATCTAGAGGGACTGTTTGTGATGGTGGAGGCCCACGTGAAGATGCCGTGCTATTGGAATCTTGTTTTAACGGCAGGAGTACAGGACTCCTACACATCAGACCACAGGGTTCCTTTTTGTCCTCGCACTTGACTGCAGTGAAAACACTACTTGTGTTCAAACTAGTGTCCTTTGGAATTATGGCTTGAAGCAATTCTGTGTCATCCCGAACTTTGTTTCCTCTCTCATCATTTTTGTGATCCAGGAGCAACTGCAAGAGTGTGACTTTATGATGAGGCTTAATCCCTGAACAGATCTCCATCTGATCCATGGTGGCTTTTACAGGAGAACTCCCAGGATTCCATGTGGGGATGAATAGCGCAGGGTCCTTCCCTCCATCCAATAGAGGAGAGGAGGATGTGGACAGGGGTGTTTCTACAAGTCTTGTTCTTTTCAGAGACAGGTCAATAGGAGAGCACACAGAGTAGGAGCTTTCGGCATCACTGCTGTCCTTAGTGAAGCTGCTGTCTGGGTTTGACTGCTCACTGTCTGAGAGGAGAGGAAAGGACAGCATACCCAATCTTTCTCGCTCATCTTTTAAGTGCCCTTGTCCATTAATTCTCTGAGAGGGGTTGTGACTATTGAGAAGCTGAAGGAGTAGACTACTGGAGTTTTGGAATGTTCTGTTTTGTCTCTCAAAAGGACGGCGTTCTCTGACGCGAAATCCAGCCTGTGTGGAACCTTCTTCCTTTCTGACCACTAAATTTTGACTTGAACTCTGTTTTAGTTTTGTAGGTATCTGCGGAGAATTGTAACTCTGGCTGTGTAAGAGCTGGAGTCTGTGTGTTTGGCTGGAAGTGGAAGGCTCTTTCTCCTCTGGCGATTGCTGTGTGGCCATGGCTGAAAGCCGTTCACTTGCTAATCTTCCGGAAAGATTTGCTTTTAGTGCATGCTCACGAGTGTATTGTTGTAGATGAGCTTCACTGGAAAGCAACAGAGCCAATTGACTGCAGGCCACACTTGGTTTGGGCGATGAAGCGGGACTCAATCTTATATTCACCATTTTAGCCACAGCTTTTAGGCGTTCTGCACAAGAAATCGATTCTGAAGATGGGGAAGGGGTACTGCTGTGTCGTGCTTTAGGAGACTCTGAAAAGCGCTCTTGGCTAGAGGGTCTACGTTGATAAGGCACAAGACTGCTGCGATTATGAATTTTGCTCTTGCTCACAAAGCCTTTCAAATGAGTCGAGGCAGGTCTGGGGCAAGAACTTTCAGTTTTTTCTTCTTGTGCAGGTAAAACATGGCAGGAGGTGTTTGGTGGTCTCAGGTCTTGAATAATCTGTTGGGGTAGGTTCACATTTTGAAGTCGGGAACTGAAAGATTGAAGCAAACTAGCCAGAAGAGTGCTAGCTCCTTTATCCCGGGGGGATCCGTTCTGCTCACCATGATGTTCTTCGCATTGCCCGTTGACAGGAAGAGGAGGCCTGCGTAGGTCCTCACACTCTTTCCAGGCTTCAGAGTTTAGCAAACGAGCCTTTCTAAGATGGTGTGATGCTCCACAGTGGGAATGTGTCTGGTTCAGAGAGCCATGGATTGGCTGAGCAAGCCCTGTATCTTCATTTTTCCTCTGCTCAAGAGGGCCACTCTGTGTTGTGGTGGCACCCTGTCCTCCTGCTACCTGATGCATGAGAAAACCTTCCAGATATGTTAGAACAGCAGAATCCTGGTGTGTTTCAGGGCCAGGCTCTTCCCCATGAGTCATGTTCAACACTAGAGTCCCTTGTATGGTCGGCTGTCACAATAGAGGAGAAAACTCTCTTTGTAGAGTCTTTGTGGTATGAAAAAGTGTTACTCCAGTGAAGAAAATACAAAGGTAGCTTTAAAAGCCATTCCCTCAGGCATGAGACAAAAACCACACAAGACGTTTTATAATCACGTGTGTCCAGGTTAAGAAATGTCCATCATCATCATGCGATCAGCTGCTTGGGAATCCATGTCACGGAGCGTTTAGTTAAGGTCAGTTCATATGCAGTACTTCTGTCCTGTAGGAAAAAAACAAACAGAAAATTGGTATTTTTAGTGGTTATGGGGAAAATGAGCATGCCATTTTCCACATTGCAAAACAAATGTGCTGCAACAATGTTATACCAGTTTTCACTTTAATACTCATTTATCTCTCACCCTCATTTATGTGTTTATCAAGCAGTTACCGATTTTATGCAAGTTTATACTTTTAACTTCAACTACGTGCATCATGTGTCGATGTTCTGATAAATGGTCGTATACACTTGCCGTTACGCGTGACCTCAACAAAACAATCAATCAAGTCTTTCAACCAGCCACACACAAAACAATCAAATCCAAAGGCAAAGATGATTTTAAAACTGAAACATTTAGAGTTGGTCATCTGTATTATGAATAACACCCATTTAAATGAGTCAAGGAACTGAACGCTTTGGCCTTTTTAAAATGCATGAGGAGGCAAAAGGAGCAGGAGCTGCAGTCTGATGTGATTGAAGTCAAGGTCACCAACTCCACCAGGGCTGCTTGTGTCAATGCAACAGCTGGAAAGTTCAGCCTTGATAAAACATCACAAACCCGCCCTTCGCCATGTGTGCCGGGACCTGCTGATGTGCTCCAGGAATAAAACGGAAGCTTATCCTTGTTTGTGCATGAGAAACGATCATGCAGCCGTTATCCTCTGGTTACACACATGAGCTATGGAGAGACAACAACACATTCCTCAGATAGTGCTGGGTGACTCAGTCCATCAGGCCCGTGCATCATTCCAACTAGGTCATCGTGACCTACTTCCACATTATGGGCATCAGGCATTGACATTTCCCAGCTGGGCTCAGCCTCCTTTAGGCCTTTACTAAGTGCAAGCTCTGACTCCTGGTAAAAGCATGAACCTGACCTACATTGCACTGACCCGTCTTTATACTAGAGCTGTGACGGTTGGAAGCCTTTTTTTCCTCTCTCTCACCGCGGTAAATAAGAATCACATAATCACATAAGAATCAAATAAGAAACAAATCACATGATGTAGTGATTTACCAAAACAACTCCCTTAACTCCCAACCCTTCATACTACTAAATTATTAATTTTAAAAACAATTACAAAAAACACTAAGTGCAACATAAGTGCGACTTTAATAACTGATTTTATTTTTGTATGAGCAATTTAATTAATTAATGGAATTAATAGACTTTACAAATAGAGTGTACTGTATACCACGTGCCACTGTTTCCTTACAAAATCCAAACTTGATGCCAAATTCACAATGCAAATTCCATGTGAATTGAATTGTAAAGCCTTTACATATTAAATTAACCCCATTTTCCAATTGTTATTTATTTATTTTTTCTTCCTTTTATGTGTGTGAAATGATGATTAGCTTAGGTTCAATAAAATCTCTACCATAAGGTTCACTTTATATTAATAAACGTCTAGTTTAGAGTATTACATTTGAATCATATTAATGGCTTGTAGAAATATTGCATTTTTTCCATATTTTCACAATAAGCTATTTTTTCCACATTTTGAATTTTGAATGATCAACATGACACACAAAATGTGGCCTGAAGGTCTGAAAATGCACAGGATTTGTCACTGAAAGACATATCCATTGCTGTGCCACTGTTTTGTGCCAGTCAGTATGAAAATGTCACATCTGGTGATTGTAACACAACGTGAAGCTGGAAACTGTTGTCAAGGTAATCCACGTTAGTGAATAACATTTAGTGCTCATTAAAATTTTGTGCCCATACTTGTCTGTTCTTACTGGATATTTATTTTACCATAGGTGTGTATCATATCATACGTACGTACAGTATAGTAAAAATATACTATGAGGAGTGTGTGTGTCTGTGTGCGTGCGTGTGATTGAGCGAGTAAGCCAGTGAGGGGCAAGAGATTCTGAGTTTAAGAAATAACCCTCTGCCCTTCACCCACATCAACCTGCTGTCATGTGACACATGGCAGATCCACCCCCCCCCCCATGACCTCATCCTCCTGTGACTTCAGGCTCCACCCACCCACGGCAGCAAGGGCGACCAGGTCACAATGTCCTCATTTGAAATCCACTACCAGTCACCCAGGGTGGATGAGGAAGAGGAGACAGCTACGCCACAAGCGGAGAATGACCAATCAGGCAGCTGTCAAACAGAGAGCGAGACTGATGGAGAGAGAGGTGTCGGTTCATTAGAATTGTGGAGGCTCTTGATCTCTATGGCACATTTGAAAAACCAAACACCTCACATGATAAAGGCTGATTTTACGAAAGCGTCTCCGAATGTGCTTGAGAGTGTATCGATGTGTGGTTGTGTGCACATGTGTGTGTGAGCCAGTGAGGATTCTGTTGTCTGTCCTTCAGCAACATCTGAATCTCTGGCTCTGGTACAGATCTGCGACATCCAGTCGTTTCCATCCACAGCTGGAGTGAAGTCTTTGAAATTCCACTTTAAACTAGTAATTGGAAAAACTAGTGTGTGTTTGATCAACAAAAACCATGAGCAGCAACTGTGCCCCATGTACATGAACAGCCCAACAGTCCTTGACTGGACGATTGTAAAAGACCTGCCGATTGCAGAAGGTTTATGATTTGAGCCCCGTGGGCCTTCTGAGGAAACAGATTGACCCTCGTGGATGAAATGTGACACCCTGATGCCAGCCCCGCTACAGCCCAGCTGTTCCTGTCCTGCACTGGATCCAGAAGACTGAATCAGCACCAATCATCACGGTGATCATGAGCAATCAGACACACTTCAAAACTGCAAACATTTCACAACGCAAGCGGCTCGAGACTGACCGCTCATTTCTCATCTGCCAACAGAGTCGAAATCAGGACAGAATGAGGTCAGAGGTCATGGCCCCAGCAACACAAAACCAACTACGCTTAAGAACCTACACAAATTGATATAGACTTTTTCTCAAACACTTGGTGTAAAAAAACCAAAAAACAGATATAACACAAAACCCATGAATTGCGAAACACACTTCTCCACTAGAACAAGCAAATTGGCCAAAAAAGTATCGTCATTTAAATAGCATCATGTAGGTTAAAGAAAAACTATAACGGCAGTTGAACAATTGAAATCAAAAAGCTTACCAGGGTCAAAAAGGAAGGACAAAACATTTTTGACTGAATGACACTGAATGCTAAATTTAAAATAGATTCAATTCAAATGTCTCACATTTTATACCAGTACAATCTCATAATCCGAGTATTCTATTTAAACTAGTCAAAAGAAATGACTGCAAAATAGTTCTGATGAGAACAATGAAATTCATCATGCGGCCCAAACCCATTTATGTATAGTCCTATGGCAGCAGAAATTTTTATTTCCTTTTTCAAAATGAAAAAGATGGATGAAAAGAAGAGAAGGTTGAGATCATCTAAAAATATGAACATATTGATGTGTGAATGATGTTTCTACGACAGGGAGTCTATGAATACAAAGGAGAGCTGAAAGCTGCTGATCATTGATATTTAACAGACCCTTGACTGTTTGATGCAAGTATGCGTATCACATCGTGTCTACTGCAAGGTCAACACTGGATGGCCCTCGTTCACATAAATTATTTCCAGCGTATGGTTTTTAGCTCTCCTACAATAATCAAAATTAATTCAAATGAGAAATCTTTTCTGTAGAATCTGAAAAATCTTACTACCATGGCAGTAGTGTTCCAGCAGGTTCAAATCCTTGTTCGGTAAGATTAGATTGCTCCGGGTTTGTGTGCGTTCACTTTACTGGATGAACTTTGATATGGTCCCTACTCACATTACTTTACTAAAAAAAGATTCTGGGGTAAAATATACGTATTTGTGCAAGACATCCAAATTCACATTGTTACTAAAGGAAGAGGTGGTTACTAACTCACAAGCGAAACGTTGAGGGGAGTTTTATCAGCAAGGCGTCCATTAACCCTAGTGAAGAGAGATCAGACCGGCTCTTATCAGCATGTGTGTGTCTGATCTGTACTGCCTTTCCCATTCAGGCTCAAATGATAATAGCAGCTAAAATCCCCCACAATATTAAAAATGTTGTGGATCCAGATAGAAACTAGCAAAAATTCAGGACGAAGAACACACTACACTTCATAAGTGTGTTCTGCTGCTGAAGCATTCCTGTCACACTGCGGGCGCAGGCCAAATGACACGCTGCTATAAAACAGCCTCTTTGTGTTGTCTTTCACACCCCCTCCTTCGACCTTCAGACGTGAGCCGAACACACCGAACCTGCTGCTTTAATGAAGTTCATCTACATGGATGACGTGGTTCAGGAGGAAGTCAGAGCTCAAGGTCGAAGGACACAGAGTTAAAGTCAGTTACTGCACCAGCTCATTGTGACCAAAAAACAAAAGGAAAAAACACTTGAGACGGCAGATTGGATCAGAAACGGTTTCACAGTTTCTTAATAAGCAGCAGATCTGTGTGAATCCATTATCTTTTGAAACACTAGACGTTCTACCTGAGGCTGAAGGACGTGTGGATGTTTGGGTCACACAGAAGTGATCGGTGGAAGGCAGGTCAATGCTCTCTGATAGATGGTTCCGGCACCTCTACCTCGGGGGGAAACGAGTAGCCCACCGATAATGCTGCTGCCCTAGACTTTGGGAATGTTTTCTCACCTTCAGCTCTCCTCACCGTGGCCTCGCCACCCACACGCGCAGATCCCAGGGCCAATTACATCATGCCCTTATTTACACCGCTCAAATGTTTTCAGGTCGACTCTAATCTGCCCATAATCAGCGAGGTCAAACCACACAAAAAAAGTAAATGTCAAATGAGCCACAGCTACAAAAACTGCTATTGGCAGATATGAGCTGGTTTAGGTTTATCTAAGCCATGTACATTTCCGCAGCAGATCAGGGTCAAACCAGACCTGTTTGTCAAACTGAACAATGAGTCTGTGGAACCAGCTGGACGTAACAGCCCTAAAAAAATCTCTACTCTACTGGTTCTGCTCTTCATCACAGAAGGAATCAGGAGCATTTTAATAGATTAGAAAACAATTTTCCCAAAACAGATTTGTAACGAGCATGATGGTAGCGCAAAAAGTTCCAGTCAGCATACAAACAAGAGTGTTGGATCATTCAAGGGAAGAGTTTGTCCTTTCTTTCAGACTTCTCAGACTAAACATGAGGAAACCTTGAGTGATTATTATACAATTTAGATTTTTCTGTTAGGCTTAGGCTTTACATGTTCTCAGTATGCGTAAGTTTCTTCAGTCCTCCAAAAGTCCAAAACCTTGCATTCATAAAACTGGAGTTTGAAAGATTGTCTATAGGAGTGTGTGTGTAAATGTGTGTGTCTGAACTGCAGGAAAAGCAGTTCAGAAGATGGAAAGATAAACATTGTCTTAAATTTACTTAGTTCCAATGGAGAGTTTATGAAGGCCCACATAAACGATTAAAAAAAAAACAACAACTTCTACACAAAATATAGAAAGATGATTTTTTCCATGAGTACTTTGAGAGCTTGACTGAGTCTGAAATTCCCTCCATCTTCATTAAAAAAAGGAACTCATTATATGAGTGGTTTGCTCAAAGTTAATTCATTGTAAAGTACATTTTATTTCAAACCAGATCATTTACAAGTTGTTTAGCCCCGGATGTCTCTGAACTTGAGGTGAAGCCATGACGCACATTCAGCCGACACTTCAGGTTGTAAACAGCTTCATTTAATCCGGGTCCAGTCACTTCTGTCATCACACCTCGGCTGGATTTAGAATCATTATAATTAAAAAACACATTTTTAAATGTAGCATAGAATAAGTAACAAATGTCTTCTCACCTTCTGAGCAGGTGTAAGGCGTAATAACACAATCATCACCAGAGTGAAACTAATCTGTGACATTGTCTACTGTATATCACGTGCGATCAATAAGAAATGTCCGAGTTCTCACTCACATCAACCAAACATTAGTCTCACACTGCACATCACATCTTACAATAACTTTTAGAATTATGATTGGCCAATCTAAAGCTGGGAATAGTCCGGCCCAATCCCAATACAGTACTTCAATCGGTTATATCAAGCGTCTGAAAGCCAGTCAAAAGAAGGGGTTTTGCGGGTCACTGATTCTATGTTTAAATTCCTAAGCTTCACTAATTGTTACATTCCAGTTAACACAAAAATGAATCCTTCGTTCTGCAAGAATCATACTCAAAATGTTCCTCTAGCTACTTTGTTGTGCCCTTTACTACTAGAGCAAAAATAAAACAACTTGCATTAAGTCTAAAATGTGATATTTGTAGATTTAAAGGACAGTAAAAGTAGTATTTAAAAGGTTAATTAAATCTAGGCTAGAAGGCAAAAAACCTTTTTAAATAAGTTTGGAATACATTTGTGAGTCTTGCTGTCAGCTTCTTTACATCACTGGAATACAAACTAAAATTAATTTTCCATTAACGACATGAGTACATCACACTGATGTCGATAAATCACATTTAACCCACACGTTAAGTTCATGAACTCATGTTATAGTAATAACTGTTCAAAAATATGATTTAGTCAATGCACTGTTGGAAAACTTGAAAATGAAAAATGTAAATTAGCTGTAGCTAGAACTATTAAACTAAACAAATTACAGAGTAAGTGGGGGGAAAAGGAAAATTTTTATTCAATTCATTACTTTTTATTTATATTAGATTTCATTAATTAATATTATTTTTCATCTCAACATTTTGAGAGAGAGAATGTGGTTTAAAAGATACAACAAAATGTATGTTCTAAATATAAAATATTGTAATGAAACGAATACTAGAAATCAAATTAACAATATTAATATCCAATAGCCAACATCCATTGTTTTTAGTGATTCGTTTAGCGCTAATGGTCATTAGGAAATACTAGATTTTAAAATGCCTGTTGTTTTTAATATCTCAATGCCTGATATTAAACCCTGCCGTTGCTGCTAGCAGCTCTTATGTTTTAGTTGTAGCAGACTTTAGCACTGATATTGTGAGAACAATAATGATTCAAATTTCAATTTAAAAAAAAATCATGGTTACCTTTTTTCCCCCAATAGCATTACAGAACTATGCTAGCAAGCTTTTTTCTAGATCAATGCCCAGTGACACGGCACAAAATGCACCTGAAGTAACATTTGCACTATTCAATGGCGAACATCACTGTAGTGTGAACATTACACCAATACAAACACATACAGCAATAATGCCCGCTTAGATGATTCACCTTCACTCCCGGAGAGGATGTCGACCTTCCAACACGGATCACATACTGCTGAGCAAATGACCTTAATCCGCTCACAACAAGCTGGATTCGTTTCAGGCCTCAGAGTTTCACATGGCCACTAAAACACACGGCTGATCAGGAAATGCTATTGAAGACAAACAAGTGGAGAAACAGCTGTGAGGTTTGGAGAGCGAACCTAACAAGAGATCAAAGAACCAGCACAAATGACCACGACTCAAACAGCAGACTGGAGAATTAACATATCAAAATCTTTACCCAGCTGTCCCTGCTGTCATTGCCCTTCAACAGCACCGCCTACCCCAGGCCCGACACAGTGGGAAACATCACCAGGAAAAAGTTCAGCAACACCCTATTCTCTGAAGAGCAGAGTGCTGTGGTTAAAACACAAAGAACCTTCTCCGCCATTGACAAATGTTCATCAACAGATGTGGAGGAAGCAGTACAGTAGTATCCACTGACTGTCAAACCGTGTGTAAAGTCAAACTCACATTGTCGGCCCAGAGCACATGTTTGGGATTAGCAAGTAATGAAATTAAAAAAGCTCCAGAAACACCTCAAAGGACGAAGCTCAAGCTGTGCATGATTTGCTTTGACCCGTTCGCCACAGAAGTGTCCTTGTCTGCTGCTGGAGTCAAACCCAAAGCCCAACTCTGATCAAATCAATCATCCACTTCCCTCAGCATTACGTGACACTCACACCGCCAGACCAAAATTCCACACGGCTTGAACTTCGGTTGCCCTGAAATGTTTAAACGCTGATTCAAACATAAAGCTAAACGCAGAAGACGTTTCTCTGACTGCAGCAGACGTGAGCGAGCGAGCGAGGCCTGGGCTCAGGAGCTCCAGCTGAAGGACAGGACACACTGCAGTGGCCTCGGACTGAATTCTCTGCTCGACGGGGACGGGCATCAATCCGTCAAAAGCAGACAGACCTGTGACCTTCAGTCGTCTTCACCGGAATGATTGGCATTGGAGAGGGACACTTTTCTCAGTGGGCTTCATATGACCAAAGCAAGTTAAATTAAGACTGTTGAATAACAATCTTAAGTCCAGTTTAGCTGTGGCTCTACGTGTCCTCAATTATGCTAATCCTGGCACACGGTGACCTGCGAGAACCTTTATCCCTATAGACATTAAATCTGTCTGGAGACACAACTCAATCGAGCTCGGACGTGAAACTGCGGCCTTCAAATTGTGGAGTGAAGATGAGGCGGTTTCTTGCAAAACTCAAGTTGCTGTTGTTTAAATAAAGCATTTTCACAGACTAAAATCATCAGTGTCATCTGTGCAGTGGAATAATATCAGAAACAAAAAAACAACGTATCCTTGAATATAATAACGTACTAGAATATAATTGCAGGAAAAACGACATGATAAGAGATGGAGACATTTAGGCAACAGTGTGGAAAAGAACTCAACCTTGAGAAGCATCTAACCGACTTCAGTCTTTTCTGACTTTCAGATGAAACACAACAGATTGTACGTCTCTACTGATGATTCAGAAGATCTTTCACACCTCATGAGGAGAAAGACGACAACAGAATTCAGTGCGTGTAAATAGAGTTCAATAGGACTGGAATATGATGTATCTTTAGATCTATATTCAATAATAATTCTAACATTGTGATTTAGTGTACTTTTTATTCAATGTGTGGCTGAAATGCAAAAATGTTGCAATGTTAAATTACAAAACTTACAATGTTTTGTGTTTGAAGCTCAGATCACCCTACTACACCATTATAAAAAAAATAAAAAAAGCAATAACAAACTCAAAGGGTTATACCACTACAAATTATATTTGTATCATTCAATTTAGATTATACTATTACAAATATTTTAGAGACCTTTTGCTGTTGGTATATGACTTTCCCAGTAGCTCAGTCTGAATCACTGCTGGAGTTTGAATCACCAGATCACGAGTTAAATTTCCAGGGAAAGCAGGAAGTTATTGATTTGTAAAAATGGTAGTGACTTGTAAGTTGCTTTGGATAAATGACTGTAAAGTAAAGATAAATTAACAGCATAATGCATTAAGATTACAATGTACCACTCAAATGGATTTTCCCTTTCACTTTGAACAATTTGTGAAACACTGAACTTTGTTTTAGCCACGGCTCAGTTCTAAACTACAAACACAAAATACATTTCTTTGTCAGCGCAGTCATTTGCTCTAGCAGCTTCATTCACAAAAGTTGAATTTGTGTGCCTTTGTTTTCTCAGGTGTTACTCATGAATATTCACGCCTCCCACAATCTAAACACCAAGACCAATGCAATGTTTTCTCATAGATAGTAAGTATGTATGTCACACATAAACGCCCAGAGCTACAAGAGCCTATGTCTCTTCAACAAATGTTTTGTGGCCTCGTTTAGTAAACGTTATAGCGCATTTTCCAGAACACCAGTAACATACAGACACAACAATTACAGTTTGTGCTGAATGCAGTAATCATGACCTTAAGCCATTTATATTCATAAGAAAATGAAAAATGGGATGAAATTGTTTTATGAAAGCGTCAAACGACTTCAGGGTGAAACCAAAACTCTCATAAGTCAGTGTTCGAGTCTAAATTGAAGTCACAATATGTGCAGGATAACAGTTTGAAATCTGTCAATCAAAAAAATAAAAAACTAGTCAAATAAATTATCTTTACTACATTAAATAGTTTGATTTCCAGTAGACCTAATAGTCAAAGTATTTGAGACCACAACACCAACTTAGCTTATTTGATACTCACAACAACACAGAACTACTGTGGAACTACCAGCCACATCATAGAAAACACAGTAGCTTGTCATGGTCTGGAGACACTCCTGATGAAGAACGTCTCATCCTTCATGTGAATCCTAACGAGTCGTTTCTGGACGACTGGTGTGAGAAAACGGTCAGCAATTTTATCCATCTGCAGCAGAACGGTTTCAATAAAATATGACGCACCAGAGTATATATTCTAGAAGATAAAATCCAATTAAAAGAGAACTGATTGTTTGGAAGGAAAATCCTTAGCTTGCTTGGCTGGACATGTGAGAGGACATTCCCGGCCATGAACTTAAGCAACAATCGTGCGAGGACAAGACTAAGTGACTCATCCTAACTGACATCCAGACATCAAAACCACCGAGATGCCCGTTCACTACAGCTGAGATCACATCACCCTTAACACGTGTGCTGACACGTTACCTCATTCAGCCATTTGAGGTGAATACAATCTAACAAACATTTTTTTGTGTGGATCAAATCCATTTTTTATTTAATATTTATGTTGTCATCATTACAGCGCAGGCATCATTCCATTTGTTTTTTAAAAAGTGAACGGCATTAATACTGTTGCGTTTAATAATAATGGTTAACAGACAGTCATGCAAAATTTTCAGTCCCTCCTAATTATCAGCCAACCAAACCGGGCCAGTTATGAAAAAAGTTTGGACACCCCTAATCAACAGCATCTGACAGGCTTTGTTAGCCCAATCGCCATTTAAAATAACGATTATTAATAGCAGCAGAGTGGAGTACAAGCCTTGGGAAGTCATGTGATCTTCAACATGGCCTTCTCCATCAGAATGAAACGGCTTTTTATAGATGACTCCTCTCACATAGCTATACATATACAATATCACCTGAGTCAGTCCCGAGGTGAATTACCAACAAACCGATCGGTCTTCCAGTTATCAGATGCTTAGAATCTAGACATATGTAGCGTTTTTCTTTTTTGTAGCATTTTATGCTTTTAGACAAATGCTTTTGCACATAGTGTACATAAATACAGTAGTCACGTTACACGATCAAAGAGTCTGAGAAACAAAGGAAAGCAGAGCGGTGTAAGACCTTAAAAGATCTCGCAGCGTCTCGAGCGTCTGTAATAGATCCGACCCGATCCACAATCCTCTTCTCAGAATCTCAGACTGTAGTGCCCCCTCCTCGCCTTCTGACACCTATTGACTAGTCGCATATTTAGCCAGGCACAATTCTAAATAGCGCAACTGACAGATGTAAGACATATTATGTGTGTGCACCAGTAAGCATTTCATGAAACATGACTACGGACATGGGAAGCGTTCTTCTTCCTGCCCGTTGAATCTACGCAGCAGAATTAAACACGCATTGAACCTTTACGTCGACGAGACGGATCAAATCGAACAACAAAAAAAATCGCGTTAAACGCTCTCAAGACGTTTTACCTGATCGGACGACGAAGGAGGAAATTTCCGCGGGAGAATAATGCAGCATTTCGGGAGCAGCCGCGGCTGAATCGTCGTGATTCTTCTCTTTAACGATTCAGATGTACGAGAAGATCGCGAAAGAAAAACAGTCGAATCGCGTCTTTCTCCCACATGTTTAGCTGATTTCCACGACGATCGAATCCCGCAGTAGATAGCATGACGGATTTGTTTGTTCACAGTATCCACGCTGCAATACCATGTTCACTCCTCCTACCCATGAACGCTAGCCAGATCCGAGTCGCAAATGAATCAATCAGCAAACGGTTCCATCGAGTCATTATCCAAAGCGTCGGGAAACCACGTGACACTCCGTTAGCAGACGCTGGGATATCCGCATTTTGCATATAACATCAATGCCCGTAAATAAGTTTACCCGTACGTAGTGTAATATGCATTTTTCATTTCTATGCTGCTTACAAGCCCAGTTTGTAAGCTGTAGGTGTGGTATAGGACGGACGATATATTTTTTTGTTTTGAATACGAACGAGCACCACGTCGAACTGTTAATCTAGTAATTTTCGTTTTTGCATTTTTGTCATACGGTAATATCATGAATAATGATTCAACCACACTTTGCTTCGATGTTATTAATTAAAAACAGTTTATTGTTAATAACAATAATTCGTTTTAAATTAGTTTTAAAATGACATTCAAAAATACAAGTACAGTAAATTATATTAATGCTTGTTAGGTTCGTCAATTGTGGAAAGTAGTAAAAGAGTCAATGAATTCATGTAAACTGCTCGCATAACTGACTCACTAGAACAAACGATTCACTCAAAAGATTCACTTTTGCTTAGGGGTGCCACCCTTAAAGACACAGCACTTAACCGCACATTTGGTCAAATCATGTTTCATAAAGAAATGTTAACACTGTTCACGTAGTATATGAATTGATTTGTGTGTGTGTGTGTGTGTGTGTGTGTGTGTGTGTGTGTGTGTGTGTGCGTGCATGCATGTGCAGGTTTGCTGGTCTTCTGTTTCAATAATTATCTTTGTTTAACGTTTTTTTGTAAGAATAATTGAGAGTAACTGTATTAAAGTTATATGAGGTTGTGCTGAGTCAAGAGCTTGTCAAGGTCACATGACACACTCAGCTGCACTGAACATGTGTTGTAAGTTTATACTGAGATTGTAGAAGAACATGTTAAAGTTTATATGTGCTTCTGTGGGAGATAAAGTTAAGTGATTACTCCATGTGAGGAAAAACAACTTTGAGCAGAGTCAAATACGAGACTTTAGTCTAAGTGTGTGACGGTCCCTGAGGGAAAGGCGGTCCGGGACCTTTGACCTTTCCCTTAGCAGAGAAAGAGTTAGAGCAGGTGCAGACAGGGAACTGAGGTAATTCTCAGGCCTTTGGACTTCGATTCAAAGGTTGTTTGTCTTTCCAAAGACGCCACTACAGAGACGAATTACTGTTTAACACAATATTGACACAGGCAGTGGAATATGTGCATGAAGGAGAAAGAGGAACAATTACAGAAAATTTCAAAATCTGTTTTATTGAAACGTGTCAAGCCACACTTCTGTGAGCATCATTAGATTTCATTCCAACAATAGGTTTAGAGGTTACAGGCCATATACAGGCGTGGACAAAATTGTTGGCACCCCTGAAATTTTTCCAAAAAATCAAGTATCTCTCACAGAAAAGTATTACATTAACACTTGTTTTGCTATATACATGTTTATTCCATTTGTGTGTATTGGAACAAAACAAAAAAGGAGGAAAAAAAAGCAAATTTAACAAAATGGCACACAAAACTCCAAAAATGGCCTGGACAAAATTGTTGGCACCCTTTGAAAATTGTGGATAAATAACATTGTTTCAAGCATGTGATGCTCCTTTAAACTCTTCTGGGGCAAGTAACAGGTGTGGGCAATATAAAAATCACACCTGAAAGCAGATTAAAAGGAGAGAAATTGACTTAGTCTTTGATTTGTGTGTCTGTGTGTGCCACCCTACGCATGGACAACAGAAAGAGGAGAAATTAACTGTCTGAGAACCAAAGTTGTGGAAAAATATCAGCAGTCTGAAGGTTACAAGTCCATCTCCAGAAATCTAGATTTGCCTTTGTCCACAGTGCGCAACATTATCAAGAAGTTTGCAACCCATGGCACTGTAGCTAATCTGGCCGTGGTCTGAAGAGAAAAATTGATAAAAGGTTGCAACGCAGGATAGTCCGGATGGTGGATAAACAGCCCCAAACATCTTCCAAAAACATTCAAGCTGTTGTGCAGGCTCAGGGTGCATCAGTGTTAGTGCGAACTATTCGTCAACATTTAAATGAAATGAAGCGCTATGACAGGAGACCCAGGAGGACCAAGAGACATAAGAAAGCACGACTACAGTTTGCCAAAATGCACGTGAGTAAGCCAAAATCCTTCTGGGAAAACGTCTTATGGACAGATGAGACCAAGATGGAGCTATTTAGTAAAGCACATCATTCTACTGTTTACCGAAAACGGAATGAAGCCTACAAAGAAAAGAACACAGTACCTACAGTGAAATATGGTGGATGTTCTAAGATGTTTTGGGGTTGTTTTGCTGCCTCTGACACTGGATGTCTTGACAGTGTCCAAGGTATTATGAAATCTGGGGATTACCAAAAGATTTTGGGTCGTAATGTAGGGCCCAGTGTCAGAAAGCTGGGTTTGCTTCTGAGATCTTGGGTCTTCCAGCAGGACAATGACCCCAAACATACTTCAAAAAGCACCCAGAAATGGATGGCAACAAAGCGCTGGACAGTTCTGAAGTGGCCAGCAATGAGTCCAGATCTAAATCCCATTGAACACCTGTGGAAAGATCTTAAAATTGCTGTTTGGAAAAGGCACCCTTCTAATATGAGAGACTTGGAGCAGTTTGCAATGGAAGAGTGGTCCAAAATTCCTCGTGAGAGGTGTATGAAGCTTATTGATGCTTATAGAAAGCGACTGATTTCAGTTATTTTTTCCAAAGGGTGTGCAACCAAATATTAATTTAAGGGTGCCAACAATTTTGTCCAGGCCATTTTTGGAGTTTTGTGTGCCATTATGTTAAATGTGCAGTTTTTTCCTCCTTTTTTGTTTTGTTCTAATACACACAACTGGAATAAACATGTATATAGCAAAACAAGTGTTAATGTAGTACTTTTCTGTGAGAGATACTTGATATTTTGGAAAAATTTCAGGGGTACCAACAATTTTGTCCACGTCTGTATATAAACCTACACTATTGTGTATATGTGAAGTTATATTCACATGAGCACAAATACAGACTCCTGGGTAGGCTTTTGGTTTTGAAGCAGAAGAATCATAAACTACATCTTGCTGAAGATCTGAAGTGTACTACCAAATTGAGAAGTCTGAGGAACCGTGATCAATTCTGTTAGGTATGCCACTTCATTCTTCTACACTTCCAAGTCCCACTTCAGCTCAGCTTCAAGCCTATTTGACCAAGCACCAACATGTTTAGTGGCCCCTCGGTGTTGCAGGCTCAAATCCCAGTCCGGTAGGTTCCGGCTTTTAAGCTGCCCACTGCTCCAAGACAAATAACGACATTCGTATTCATAACTTCACATGATGGATTTCAACTCGTGGCCATATTTACAAACTCACATGCTCTGTGTTATTTCTAACACACACCTGATGCTAAACACTTTTCAGAAGTTGCTTCAGCTGCTTCTAGACAATGCCAGTAAGTCATCTGTGTGGAAAGATTGGCTAATAGTGTTCTTTTGTGGTGTAGATAGCCCAACATTTTATATAGTGTAACTCTGTCACAGGAGCAGCTTTTCAATGACAAATGGCTTGTGTTAATCTCCACGAGCTGCTCTTATCAAGGTGCTGAGGCCTCACATTCATTCAGGCCTCCGTCGGCATAATCCTGCATCTCTCGTTGCCCTCAATGAAGCCGTCATCAATGGCATCTTCTCTATGTTTAGACCATCTGAAGATCTGAAGGATCTCAGATGATTCAGACAAGGAAATAATATTGTATTAATTACTCTACAGTAGTAATTGAACACAATCCTGCAATGGTTAAATTATTTGCTTCTAGCTGAGATCTGAAAATGCACATTTTCCACATTTGCAACTGGTTGTAGATTTCCAGTGGATTTGCTTGGTTTTCTTTGTTTTAAGAGAAATCTTGAAAACCTTTCAATAGTTCTTGTCTAGTGAAAGACAAACGAGAATGAGACTCTGCAAGTCGTTTGCTTATTTTTTCCGTAATACATTTTTAATGAGGATCTTTTCCTGGCATGTCCCATTTTCCTTCACAAACATGTGGGAGTATGTGACGGCTTGTGCAGAAGCATCAGACCTGCTCTTCCTCCTCTTTGACCTACTTCGAAATGCTGGAGTCAGGCTCCCATCACTCAGCCAGTCCCTCATTACAGCATCAGAGCGAACCGAAGAAAACCAAAGACTCATCCAGGAAGATCTAGGTGTCTCGAGGGCTTGGACTTGTTTACAGAGGTCTCGGCCTGTAATCAAAGACGGCTTCATCTTCTTCTTCAGGTGGTTATGAAGATGCATATGAATGTTCAGCTGTTTTTCTGCCGGATATGTTTTGTCTTTGATGGTGTCTCAGTGCTCTCATTTCTGTCCCTGGTTAATACACTGGATCTTGCTCTTCCCACTCCAGAACAACCAGCATAATTACAGACGAGATCTTTAATTAGAGCAGATCTTTAATTTCTCACAGTGACCCAGAGCAGCAGCATTTCCTTCATCCTCTCCACCATCTTGACCTAGCTTTGTTTTTCATGTGCTGAGTATGTTTTTTTTAAGTGAAGCCAAAATCATTAAACTATATTTTTATTTGCCCAACAGAGAAGAGAATCAGTGTTGGTTCTTGGTGTTTACAGCTAAAAATACTCAGTATTTGATGTTTAGCTTTTCTGTTTGCTAATAATTTCCAGGATTGAAGATTGATGGTGGTTGAATCGAAAGGGAGTGTCTCACAAATTCTTTTGTTTCTTCAACTGGCTTCATGCAACTGGATTCTGTTCTGGATCATGCAACTTTAACAGCTGGATGAATGATCCTGCCACATCTCAGCAGCCTGCGGTCTCAAATCGATTAGAGCATCAGAATCTGTCTAATTGATTAATATAATCAGCCAATCAGAGCTGCTTCCATAATGTGATGCACTATACAATTCAGCACTGTTAATTCCACAATTCACACAAACGTGTCACATCAAGACTCGATGATTGTGTCCAAATATACCGGCCTTCCCGATTTAGAGACGTGCCCCATGTTCGCCAAATTTAGAAGAGACATACTATACATTTTAGGAGTTCAACCCGGATAACGCACTGAAGGATTCTCAAAAGCATGTGAGAGTGTTGTTTTTACACATTCATTATTCAGATTATCTCAGGCCTGGATCAAGTCATTTCAGAGAATGGCGTGCCACAAATGAAAGAAAATATAAACTTTGAAAAGTAAAATACAGAGGTACAGGATCATTCCTCCAGTGTAGTAACTCTCTTTGCCATATTAGACAGTCAGCGTAAAGAGCATGTCACAAAAGTATGCTTTGGCTGGGTGGTGCGCGCACATACACAAACACACGCACACACACACGCATGCACACACACACACACACACACACACACACACACACTTCCGGCCGTTTGAAGAACAAAGAAAGAACTACAGTTTCTTATAATTTTTGTTCTCTAAAAATGCTCAGCCTTTTCTGTTATTTCTTAAGCCTTTCTTACTTATTATGAACTTACGTACTATTTTCTGGTGTCTGCATTATGAACTTTTGTAAATTTAACATCTAACGTAATGAACAAATCTGAAACATGACTGAGGAGTAACACGTCACTTCAGACAATGATTTGTTACTTATGTGTTGACTGTGTGTGTGCATAGTTACAATTTACTGATTCCAGTTCAGTCAGTTTCTGCAAGAACCAAAAACTGAAACTGGCCGTGGTGCAAGCGCTCACATCACTTTACACTGGTGACTCGTTATTCTTTTTTTATTCACTCTCACCTTTTCTATCCAATTATGCAGAATTTTGTTTAAATATAATTAAAAATAAGAATACAAAAATATAAAATCTTTTCTATAAATCCAATACCAGATCAATAAATATTCAACCCTATTCAACGAACATAACAGTAATAATTACAACATACAACATAAGTCAACCTATCAAGTTCTACTGGCAACCATTTATAATATGTACTTTTAATTTGCATTGTGATTGAGATATATGGTCTATTTTAGGGTTTCTCCATATTTGTGACACTAAATAAAACACAGATGATAAAATCAGAGTAAATTGAGAAGACTGACCTTGTCCTGCTCTGTAACATGAGTCCTACCATGATCTGCAGGTCAGCAACCTTCCCCTGCCCTCCATTATCAGTCCTCGCTATTTCACTCACTCTCACTGAGTTGCTCATTCACTGATTCAGTCACTCTCTCACTCAGTTGTTCACTCACTCTCTCATTTGCTCACTTAGTCAGGCAGTCACTTAATCTCTCTGTCACAATGTAATGGATTGAGAAACTCTTGAACCTAGGTCTTCCGTTCTGTGGATCACATTTATCACTAGGTGAGTGTATTAGCATTAATCTATGTTCAGGGAAAATGCTCGAAGGAATACTTCAGATAAGTCAAGGATCAGAAACTTCTTTACTTGTATCTGATAATAGGCTCAATAATTCAACAAACTGTCCAAGAATTCTCATTTCAAAGTCTCATAAAATCTTGCAAAGAAACAACTTGCATCATGCAACATGTTGCATAATGTAAAAAGAAATAGAATTTTAAAATAAAGGATTAACTTCTAACCAGCCCAGAAACAAAAGACCTTCTCATACAAGGATCAAAAAATATTTAAAAAGGATTCAAAAAGATAAAACAGGTGATACAGATTTGCCTGATTGACAAAACAAAACAAAGCTTGTAACGCTATATTGCCATCTAGTGATTTGGAGGTGTAGTTGCTGTTGAGGTAGAGTGTGAATAAGGGACTGTGATATCAGTATAAAAGTGTGTACTATATTCCCATTGTCCTTTTTTGTAGCTGGTTACTCCCTGGCCCCCACAAATACAGGAAGCAACTCGATAGCTTAGGTAGGTAGGGTGGGACAGTGGGTCGGTAGGCAGTTTGGTTTTATTCGCCCCAAATTTATCAGAGCCCTTAATCACAATTCCACACGGTTATTATTGCAAAAGTTACCATATGCTATTGCACCAGGAATATTTATCAGTTTATTGCCCAGTATAAACAGGACTAAGTTGTGACTGTTACGATCCGGGACGGATGAGGGTGACGAGACGAAGAGCCAGGGATCGTGGTGACAAGAAACGGACATTTAATGACAAAACAGGACGATAAACTCACAGACGACAGCAGTACAGACAAAGTGCAACGTTAATGACTGGCAATGGACGAAGGCACGGGTGAAGACTTAAATAACAATACAGATGATGAACAGGTGAAACTGATAACAGATGAGGATGAAACACCAGACGTGAACAGAAACACGGGATCATGGGAAGTGTAGTCCATGATTGCAACAGTAGCGCTCCCCTTCCCTAGGCAGCTCCCGACGTTGTAGATGACATCAGCGAGCGCCAGGCTGCAGGATCCGAATCTGGCCATGGAAGGCCAAAACCGAACCCGAAGGGTCCAACAGCTGGCACTCCTCGACGTGGAACAGCAGAGGGGGGAGGAGGTGCAATGAAGGACCGAGGCGATGCTGAGGGAGTGAAGACCGGGGTGGAGCAAGAAGGCAGGAGCACCGACTCGCAGATGGAGGAGCGGATAACGCCTGCGATCTCCGAGGGCTGAGTGGAGGAAGTCGAGCCGACCAGACGATGGAGCCCGACGACGTCCATGGATGGACCTGGAGTGGTGTGACAGATGATGAGAGTCTGAGGATAAGGGTGAAGGGTCCACAGGCCTAAGAGGAGGAGACCAAGCCCCAGCAACGCACAGATGTTCCATTGCGGGTGGGGGGGTGGGATCTCACAGCCTCCTAGCCGGGAGATACAGACGGCTGCCTCGGAGTGATGAAGACGGTGAAGACCACGATGAAGATGACAACAATGAAGACGACGATGATGAAGACAATGAAGACGACGATGATGAAGACAAAGATGATGAAGATGAAGAAGATGAGGTGATGCGCCAGGTGGTGAGAGTAGGAGGTGAAGCTGCAGGGTCAACAGGAACCAGAGACAGAATCCAGTCCCTGGACTGAGCAGAGTGCAAATGTTCCAGAGCCGGGAGGGGAAACCCTAGGCTCCTGGGTGGAAAACTCCCAAACCAGCACTAGAGTCCAGAAGAAGGGCCGGCACGGAATCCGGCGAGAAGAAGATTCGAAGCGGAGTTCGGCGGGAAGGGAATATGTACACCTGGAACACGCAATCCCACACGTGCTGCGGCAGAGTCCAGCAGATCCGGAGTCGCGGAAGCGATCGTCAAACAGTCCGAATTCGCAAGGGGCGTCCGGCATCTGTCCGACAGTACGCTGCCGATAACAGCAGGTGCGGCAGAACGTGCACTTTCCTCACTCGCGGCGGCCGCGTCCAGCAGATCCGGAATCGATCGTCAATCAGTCCGAATTCGCAAAGGGCGTCCGGCATCTGTCTGACGGTGCGCTGGCCGCGTACGCGAGCGCGGTTCTGTGCACGTCTTCTCCAAATCCCAAGGCTGGCGCGGTAGTGGTCGGTCAATCTGTTACGCCGTGAAGACGAGGAAGACAGCAGGGTTTGCCAAACGCTGATTTAATGTAGAACTTAACGTAAGAACAGAAAAAGGAGTGTGGAACCTCCAATACTGAGTAGGAACACAGAGCCACACCGCAGTGACTCTTCTCACAACAAGTTTGACCGACGGCTCGTTAGCCTCAGCGATCCCCTTTTAACACGAAAGGTAATTGGTTGCAGGTGTCGCTGATGCCAACGAGCCGTCGGCAGTGAACAGTCCTCTTTCACTTCCCGGCTCAGCCACCAGAGGCAGCCAAGCCGAGGGAGTGTAACAGTGACGGGTTCACTGGGAGCAGCTTGGGTTAAAATGTCTAGTAGCAACAGGAAGTTATATACCATCTGTATGACTCCTTTAGACATTTAGAATGTAACAAATTTCCACTGACGGTGCTGTTAAGAGCTGAGACTGTATCAAACAGCAGTAATGATAATTTAGCTCCCATTGTCCCACATCCTGTACAGCTTCCAGGAGAACCCTCAGTACCGAGCTCATCTTCCTGATCATCCCGTTCAAAAACTCCCTGTCTTCAGATGCTGCTAATTCAGCAAACCACTCCATGAAACAGGGCAGAGGCCACCACACAGCCAAAGAAGGTCTTCAACAGAGCTCTCTGAACTTCAAATGACCTTAGTCTCCTCACAACATCGAGTCTGATCTGAAAATTCTCATATAAGGCATCAATGGAAACAGTCACATTTCTTTTGGAACTATGGCATTGGAGACAGCAGGCACATGCTTCCTAGTTTTCACATATTGTAATAATTTGCTGAGGTAATCCAGGATCAAGGTAGATAAATAATGACTCTTGCCAACAACAAATCAAAAACATGGTTTATGCAAACAGCTACTTAAAAATATGACATATGCTAACAGCTCAATATCTTTACAACATATCAGCTTTGGTCTGCAATGCTTCTTCTGAAACCATAGGAATTCATGAAGATCAGCATGCTCTTGCACAACATAAAGAGAATGATTCTTATTTTGGTCCAGAAATAACCAAAATGGTCTTACATAGAATTTACCTTGTTTAGAGATCTGGAGCTCAAATGAATGGCTAAATTAAACATTAGACACAGTGATTAATCCCAAACATGGCCGCCTCACATACAGTGCTATAACAATCATTGGCTCAAGCAGAGTGACAGGGTGTACCTTTAACTTAGAGGCTAATGATAGATCCATGAACTGTTTTGCTGTTTCTGTTTCTCTGAACAGTCAACTCAAAGAGATGGTACATCACAATTATTTGGCAGATTCAAAGCATCTTATGGTTCACTGGTTTGCTCAAGGACCCTTGAGAATCAAACCTGATCTTTTGATCCGGCTTCAAATCAGGTTCAAAACAACTCTCAAACCCTAGAACACAACTGTACCAAATGACTGTAAAGTTGTTTAAGTAAAGTGGTGTGTTTACTCACCGGGATCATCCATGTTGCTGTTTTCAGTCAAGTCCTTCATTATTATTGTGCTGAATGTAAAAGCTACTCATGTCATGTCACACACCAGGACTGTGAATGAGAATGGCTCTACAGAAACAGACTTTTCAACATTCACTTCCTGATTTGCTTATTTACGTATAGCTATTAGCCTTTACGTTTATACTGTATGTGCTAGTTTACACACAAGAATGAAGTGAGAGTGGCTTTGGGAGATCTCTGCTATAAAATCCTGCTGGAATCTGAGGGTCTTCAGGGCCAATCTGCCTAAAGATAAAGGTGATCCACACTTGCTCGGTTAGAGCCCTGAACAACAAATACAGACCTATTGATCCTGTCATTGATCAGGATCAAGCCTCTCCATTGCTCCTGGCTTTGCATATAAGAGCCGATTAGAATTCCAGCCCATGTGTAATGTGTTGTAATGGCTGTTCATTAACTTGGTAGTTTCACAGAATGAAAACCCCAGAGGGTTTTATCCGGCACTGTTTTGCCCTCTTCTCTGACTGCTCTTTATTTTACACAGAATAATTTTTCCATTACTTTAAGTAACCCGACACAATTATCACCATGAAGAAACTTCTCACTGAAGAACAGAAAAAAAGTGTAAACCGTTAATCTGTGTGTTTGTCCTGTAATGACGTGCCACAGCCACTGGGTGTGAGTTCCTGTACAGAGAAATAGAATAAGTAGTTTAAAGTATTTTGGAAAAACGTTATTTCAAGAGCAAAGACCATTTAGTAGTTCTGTAGTTTAGTTATACTTGATTTAAAACACATAAACATTTATCTCTTTTATACAATGACAGGTTTTAGCAGTGTAGCAATCACACATCCACGTCTTGAGGCCAAATCAATGTAGTGATGTAGTAGTGATGTGAAGATGCACTTCATGCTTCAGTGATCATGAGATGCACCAGCTCCGTCATGCGTGTCTTACACACGTGAGCATAGCCTTCAGTCAGAAGACAACACTATGTGTTCATCTCATTCTCTACACACATGATTTCTTCTGTGAAAGAACAACCAGGCTGTGATAGTAAAACACAAAAAAGCATTTACCAAAAATAGTTTTGTCTAGACCTTTGTTCAAGGATACGCTGCTAAATAAAGTAAATAAAATAAATTGCTTAAATTTTTAAATTTAAAAAAGACATTTGCAATTTTGTAAAGCCAGTATGGATTTTGTAATTTTCTAATCAATTCTATACAGGTAATTCAAATCCAGTAAATACGAAAATAATGGTTTAATTATAAAACAATAATAAATCATAATTACTGATTATGATTCGTTCAAACTCAATTAAGCTTTCACATTTTGTTCAAGGTCTATATTTTTGAGCTGCTTATCAGGAATTCATACACAAAATTAGATTTCTTTGCCTAGGACCCTGCAGGAAGGCTGTGATTAGTTGTTGGGCCTTTAAAAATATATTACAGTAATCAGATTATTGCAGCTCTACCTGTTGCCGCTATGTAATGATGTAATTATACTCGTCTCCTATAGATTCCCTTCAGGTCATGATGACCTTGAGGAAGTGAAAAGACATGCATATTGACTATTGCACAACGGGCCAATGTCCTCAATGATCCCTGACTGCGTTTCTCCAGTTTGTAAAAAATAATTTGAATGTTGAATACATGGAAATGAATGTGTGATGAGAAGTACTGAGGTCTTGAAGGTGCTTCTCTAGACACAAAACTGAACTGGCTCTTGATTCCTAAAATCTGATTTCAGTTCTTTTTTCTCGGTTGTTTTTTCTGTGACTGTAATAACTTCAGATTGTACACCAGTAAGTCAAATGGACAGTATTGTTGTTGCAAGGATGGTCTTTTTGCATTGATTTTGCTTTCCGAGTCTTGTCTTCTTTCTTGTGTTTATTTGTTCTCTTGCTTTAGAGTCCACGACTTTGTGCTCAGAGTGATTCATCACTTTCCTCTATTGATTTGTGGAGTTGGATGAGAACCGGTTGCCAAGCAGACCAGTAATAAACTTATTATCCATTTTCTCCATTGTCTCAATTACTAAACTCTCATTAAAATTGTAAAATTTAAAAAAGTACAGATGGTGGCAGACAGAGTCTTCTAAAAAGCAAAAACATCCGATGATGGACAATCAACCAGAACCATCTGTCATGAGTGGTGGTTGCTAGAAAGCAGGTCGAGTCTCGTATGCAGTTTAGATGTTTAATGATGTGAAGTCCGTTCGGCAGAATCAGGGTCGTAAGACAGGCACAGGGTCGAGGGCAGGTAGAGACAGGATCACAACGAGGTCACAGGCAGGAGGTCAATAAACACGGAAGTAACTAGACAACACAGAAGACAAAGGCAAAGGCAAAGGCAAAGGCAAAGGCAAGGAACGTGGCAACGGCAGGCGTAGGCAAAGCTTCGCCCCGATCTAACGGCTTGCAAGTCCTTATATAGTCCTCGTGATTGGCGGCAGGTGAATTCACTTTAGGCGCGCTCCCGCGCGCCGCGGAGAGAGAGTGCGTGCACGCGCCAGCGGCACCAGCACGCGCGCCGGCTCGGGAGACTTGCACACGGTCATCACACCATCAATCAGTCACGATCCAACACGGTGGTGGATGCAGGAAGCAGAGCCGTGGATCGTAGTGACAAAGAAACAGGTTTTTACTGATTTAACAAAGACGAACACTCACACTAAACTCGGGACAAACTCGGGAACAGGCAGGTGCGATGACATTGACCGACAGGACAGTGAACACAAGAACAGGTGACACTTAAATAACGCTACAAACGAGGTACAAATGACAAACAGCTGATACAAATGAACCACCAGACTACATCCAAACGGAAACAGGGAAACACCGGGAACCAGGGATCATGGGAGATGTAGTCCGTGGCGACGTGACAACCACAGCATGTTGCACTAACATATGCATTTCACATTGTTAACCGACAGCCCAATTCCTAATAAATACAGATCTTTAATTGATGAGTGAGCTGCTGGTACCAAATTAGTCCTGCTGTTTCCCCTAGCCGCCTTGAGAAGGAGCCAGAGAGCAGGATTGTGACACCAACCCCCACCACACCCAACAGGCAGCCTCTGGATGACCCAATCATGGGAGGTTCAATCAGAGGCACTGGCTCAGAAAAAAACTCCTTGTGCCGTGGAGACTAGAGCTGGGCGGCCTGGTGCCCCGTGGCATGCTCTGACATTGGTAGCCTTGCGCCGCGCAGACAAGACTTGGGTGTCCTTGCACCGTCTGGGCAGCTGTGTGCCGAGGGGCCTTGCGCTGGGCCTTGACCTTGAGCGGCAAGAGCTTTATTTGAGAGTCCTTGAGCAACAAAAGCGTGACTTAAGGGTGACTTGAGCGGCCTTGAGCTGCTGTGGGAGAGCAGAGCGAGGAGTCGCAGAGGGAGCCGGAGCAGAGCAAGAAAGCTACAGGGAGGCAAAGCAGAGCAAAAAATACTAGAGGGAGGCAGAGCAGAGCCAGTAAACTCCAATCTAGAGAGAGACAGTAAGAGAGTGGAGGAACTGACCTGACAGGATTGGCGTGGTCATTCCCATCTCTAACGGACCGGATTCAAGGTATCAGGGTTGTTTAAGGTCTTTAACTGTCCTTCTGGCTTTGGTACAGTAATACACTTTAGGTTGAGTTAATTTGTACAAAAGCTCTGAATGATCTCATCACAAAGCTCTGAATGGTGCAGGTGTATAAAGCTCTTGGAACCTGAGATAGAGACAATGACAAGCCTTCTTTACTCTTGAATCAAGGGGACATGAGTAGGACTGTGTGATGTGAACACTCGCCACTGGTTGGCCGTCTATTCTAATTGGCAGATAGTTTCTCCTCTCCTGCTTTCTTGGCTTCCTATAGAGATTGTTACGCTGTCACACTGTCTTCAGGAGTTTAACCTCTTCTCGGTAGGCGATCATGTTCACCACAAAAGGGTCATCAGCAAATGTGACAATCACTGTGAAAATGCAGGTGACTGTGCAGTGTGTTTATAGTAAGAACAGCAAGGGGCCCAGAACACAGCCTTGGATTCCTAGGATCTCCAACTTCGTAGTGACTATGGAGATTGTGGTGTCTGAAGTCGACAAACAATATTCACACATACTTTCCAATTTGACTGTGACGAGAGGACTCGTAGCTGTGTAAAGGATGTGTATGATATCCTCCTCTATGGAGCGTTTGGAACGGCATACAAACCAAAGTAACTCTCAGGTAGTGAGGAACCGATGAACCAACCTTTCAATGTACTTCATCACAAAAATATTGTTGAGGGATGGGGTTCCTTTAGGACTGGAACAATTTATCACATCGTATTCCCTGAGATTGAGAGAGCAATGTATTTTAAATACATTTCTCCAAATAATGACAGAATAAACGTCACATATATCAGAAACATTTCTGTTCTAGAAATTGGATTTGGAGGAAGAGTGTGACTACATAAAACTACATACTACTATAGCACTACACTGACCTATACTGAGGACCAGAGGGTAAAGAGTACCAGACAGCCATCCTTGAGTAAGAGTACAGATATTTATTGTAAAAATGACTCCATCACAAGTAACAATTCACCAATTTCATAAATACCCGAGTCAAAGTAGTAAAGTATCCAATTTTAAAAGAACTTGAGTATTTTACTCTGTACTAAATTTGGGGGTGGGGGGGCACAAAGAAATTGAAAACAAACTCTATTCATGAGATTGTTTTGTCTTATATTACAGAAACTAAATTTAACACCTCAATGCTTTAAAAATGGTAGAACAAAGTAGATAAAAGAACAAAAAGTCAGTCCCAGTCAAAATGAAGTGTGCAAAAAAAATAAATTAGTAAAATAAAATTCTGGTTAGTAAATTATATATTATGTAATAAAATTAGTAAAATACATTCACGCCTCTAATTCACGTTCACGTGATTTAGCTGATAAATAGATTCCAGTACCTTCAGCTCCCTACAGATGGCGATATCACCTCATCCGCCCAAGAAATTTACCGCGGTATAAATCGACTCCGACTTGTTACAATGTAATTGTAACGGTAAGTGTCCATTCAAATGTAGTTGAGTAAAGAGTACAGATACTATGTACATATCACAAATGTAGTGGAGTTGAGAGTAAAAGATGCTTTTATTTGTGATACTCAGTACAAGTACAAAGTAGCAAAAACACACTTAAGTAAAGTAACAAAGTCCTTTTACTCAAGTACTTTACACCTCTGCTGAGGACCGAACTGGTTATTATGGCGCTACACTGACCTCTGAAGGCTCTTTGCTGCCATCTGTTGACTGTGAATGTTTACTTCGATTCATGAGACCTGTCCTTTCCAAAAAAAAGCAGAAATGTCTAGGCCTTTTAAAAAATAATCCAAACTTTGTATTGTGCATTTATCCAATTAAAGTCATATTTATACAATTAAAGTCATAATCAGTGACATTTGTAATTATCAGATCCATCAAGCCAGTTCTTCTCGACTCTATTTGGTTGGTAATTAGAATGTTGATTATTCATTCATCTAAAACCTGTTTTTCTCCTCCCC
>CM051503.1:4375175-4433521 GCA_028031935.1 Paedocypris micromegethes | reverse complement strand
CCCCCCCCCCATCAACTCTCCAAATGTTCCCATAATTTAGTATTATTCACATTGGTAAAGACTTTATTAACTTAACTGTTGCATTACTATAATAATTAGCCAATAACATTTGCATAACTTTAGTTCATATCTTTAAATCATTATTGGCATTGCAGACAAAAAAGACAAAACAAACGAGCTAAACAAAACAAGAGCATCATAAAAAAAAGCATCATAATGATTAAAAAAAAAATAAAGAGAAAAATTAAAGATTTTCCTTATCTCTATGGTTGCAATGAAGCCAAATACTAAAAAGGCTTTGTCAAACTTTCTAGTTGTAGCTTCTTGTTGCATTTCTCTTTGTCTTCTTCCTCCTCTTTTCTATTCTTCCATGTAAAAATATTTCTCATGTTTGATTTTGGATAAAGTCAAGCACAGTAAACAACGAGTGCTCTACAGCCACCTAGAGCATTTACACTTTATTCTGGAGGAGCAAAAACATGTTCTCTGGGGTCTTTCCTGACTCAATGACTTCACTTCTGGATCAAGCCCCATAATTTGAGAAGCACTGCATTATGTTATTGTCTGTTCAGATCTTGGTTTATTCAGCAGTTTAATTAAATGAATGTGAAGGAAAGATTTGGGTCATTTAACAGAAATGTCTTTGATGTACTACTATTTTTAACAAACTGGAATGTGAATCCGAATCAACATCTCTTCAGAGCTTCTTCAGGTCCAGAATCAATTGTTCTGCTTCTCATCATCGTAATTGGAACAGGCCCATATGGGTCAGATGTGCATTAATCCTCTTATTTCCTGGACTGCATGGATGGATATGAATGAGATTGAGGATTTTCTGTGTTTTATTAAAGTAGCCGGGACTCTGCAGGACTCTCAGGCTGATTTAACTGTCCTAACAGATGACAGTACTAGTCGATTCACGAGCTGGTAAACTAAGAGTAAAAATGAACTTCTTCCTGACCCACTTTCAGGTTAAACACTTGAAGCAGATTCAACCTTATGTCCTGAGAACTGGATCAGTGTAATCCAGCACAAGACCCTGTTCTTCTAGTGGAATAACATAGAAAGCTAAGATCAACTGAAACGTTTCGCTGTGTTTGAGGACTTAATGAAACTGATTTTCAGTTCACGTTGGAACAGTTTTGTTTTTCAATTCTCGTCACATGAGGAGTCAATCTGAACTAGGGGACAAAACAACAACGGCGAGGCTAAAAGTGGCATTACTCAATCACATTGTGGATCTGTCAGAGCTTAAACAAAGCTTTTAGCTGAATTCAGCTCAGGACGGACGAGCTGCTGTTGCTCCCGCGCTGCGAGTGGATTAGAGGAGGATGTGGTTCAGTTTTAATCTGCTCTGAACTCTCTCTCTCTCTCTCTCGCTCTCACTCTCTCTCTCTCTCTCTCTCTCTTTCTCTCTCACTCTCTCTCTCTCTCTCTCTCTCTCTCTCTCTCCCTCTCTCACTCTCGCTGTCTGTCTTTGTCTCTCGTTTCTCATCTTGTGAAGCGAACCAGTATCAACGATGAACCTCTTCTGCTTCTCACTGGTAAGACCAGTTTCTGCACTGATCTTTTAGAGCTGACTGAGAAACATTGTTTTTTCATGGTATATTCCTGTGTTGAGATGTTTAGTAAGCGCTCTGGTGGAGATTGGAGCTTCTGTGATCGGATGATGATGTCACTCCACTAAATTCTTTGAATGGTTTTCAGATACAAATAAAATGTCGCGTTTTGTTGTGTAATAAATGTTCATAAAGTGGGAATTTTTATGTTTTTGTGCGCAGGAGAAAAATAAAACATAATTGTTAAATTGCAATTGTCAATTTTGTTAAAAAACAATTAAACGTTTGAGCTAAATGCACTTGATGCAATGCAAAGTCAGAAATCTGCAATCAGAAATCTAATGAAAAGTTTACATGCCTGAGAGGAAGTGTTTATACTGTGTGTGTGTGTGTGTGTGTGTGTGTGTGATTTTCTAAGGAGGGATCTCTAGACAGTCTCTATGAAGCCGTGCAGGAGTCCAGTGGCTCCAGCAGTCCGGTTCTGCTCTCAGAACCCTGGAGAACATCAGGCCGCTCCGTCTCTGTGGTAGTTGACCAGTCTCTTCTCATCCTTATACATACATCAGATTGAGTTTGAGCTTCCATAAATTACAAATGGAAGTTGTTGATCTTTTTCGTTTTTCAAAATTTACTTTTAACTATAAAATGTCCCATTGTTTTGTATATTCTCAGGACATGTCACAAATCTACAGAGAAAAGCAGAGGTGAACTCAGGTTTTAATAATAGACAATATTAAAAATAATATTTTTTATGGTAAATTGAGATGTTCTGTAATAAAAGAGTCATGCGCATCATTGTCTCTTTAGGACTTCTACACCAAAGTCTGTTTCAGAAACCGGTGGTTTGGGTATGTGAAATTTTCAGAAATAGTTAAAAATGAATTTGACTAGATCTGGAGCAGAATATGATGATGATGATACTTCACTGTGTTATTAATGTTGCTGTGTTCTCCAGCCGATCACTCCATCTGTGCTCATTCCTCCCGGCACGTGGCCATAAAGCAGGAAGCGTTAGTCCCGAGGAACAATCAGAACGAAGGTAAAACTGCTCGGAGGATTTATGGCTTAAGCTCAACTAGATTTATTCTACAAGCCACATCCACTTATCACTGGCCAATCAGATGGAGCTACAATGCGTCAAATCTCATTGGCTGTGAATGAAAGTCCAAGATTGTATGTGTTTGTCACGGGTTTGTTCTGTCTCACAGACTCCAGTGAAAAACCAAAGGGCCCAGAAAGCGACTCTTAATTTCTAAACACTGAGTTTTAGTGCTACTTTAATGCGTTACTTTAAGTTCGAATCACTAATGAGCTACAATATTATGGCAGGTGTTGTAAAAAAAAATGTAATCATTAAAAAATAAATGAATCTGTGACATATGTATTGTGCAGCTCTTAGGGAATTATTGTTTGCTTGTGAGTGAACATTTAGTTTATTTCAATTAGGCAGAAATTGACCTTCTTATTAAATGTGTCTTTGTGCACATCCTCATGCCAGATGCGGTGACTAAGAGTAAAACAGTGGAACAGAGACAGATTGAGACAAGAAACACACAGGTAACTGAATCTTCCCTGGACACTTGTGGACATTAAGACTTGAAGTCAGCGTGTGATTATTGTTCTCATATGTCATGACAGGCCCGGTGTTCTGGAGCCTCCACACTGGATCACAGCCACAGAAGGACCGGGACGGTGAGACACTGATCTGACACTTCTTTGTTTGTGTGTGTGTGTGTGTGTGTGTGTGTGTGTGTGTGTGTGTGTACAAAAGTTTATTGATATACAAGTAAGTTTATTGATATAGTTTGTTAGTTGAAATCTTTGAAAAATGTAAAATGTCAATGCTTAAATGTTTAAAAAACAGAAGTGTGTTAATAGCGTGTAGTGAAAAGACGTGAATGTAACATGTTCTAAAACATCCATTTTGGTCATTCAGACAGTAAAAGCAGCAACAACACAGAGAAGGCCAGCGAATGAGAAACAGGACTTGAGCTTTCACAGACAGAACTTAAAACAACAGCCAGTTGGTAAGAGTGAATGTCCAGGGTTCACAGGTCTGAGCAGCCACTAATTTGCTTTGTTTCTAACAGGTCACATCAACAGTGCCAAAGGAACAACGGCAGAGGCGGCAGTGGGCTCTGCTCAGAGGTCAAAGATCAGTGAGAGACCAGCCCACAGCAGGTCGCGCTGGAGCAGCCCCCCTGAAAGAGCCCCACATCGGGTCCCAGGCCGAGCATCTCCTGCAGAACAGCTACGCTCAACCACCAGTCTGGACTTCTGTGCCTCTGATGTACGTTCCTTTCTTTCCATGTAATTACAGTGATGATTTCAGCTACTCTGGAATAGCAAATAATTTCAGATTGTGAATCCTTGTGCAGCTGGCACCAACATGATGAGTCCTAAGTATGTCAAGAGATTCGCTGTGATTCATGGTCAGCTGCATCTGCTTTCTACTTTTTATCCTACTGCAATACACACATTCAGATTTTCCCAGTGCAGCTCAACAACAAGAAAAACGATTTCTATTTGATAAAGAATTGGGTTTGTGGAGGTGATTGTGTCTGGAGCTGTTGGAGAAATAAAGGATTGAGCTGTAATCCTGGATTTGGCTTTAGTCTCGGCTGACAACACGCAGCTGGATTACACTGTTGTTGTCCAAAACATTTCCACACTAACGCTAGGTTTTGTACAAGTGTTTGTTCATTTTGATTTGAAACAGCTCAAATCTGAGCAGCAGAATGACTCTGCAAGTTCTGTTATGACTTTAACCAAGAATTAAAGTACCTTAATTAAAAATACGTATTAGGTTGTTATGCTGGAAGATAAAATGTCGGCCCAAAAATGTTCTAGAAGACTGTCAGATGTTAAGTTGGAGATATTGCATTTTGCCATTTAGTTTAGAATCATTTTTACAAGCATTGAATCTGTAAGTGTGCCTTAGGTTACTGTATAAGAATGTTCACCCGTTCTTTGACCACTTATCAGACCAGTTCTGCGACCACTTATCTGAAACTGTGTCCAAAAACCTGTTGACCATGAAAGCCCTGCTGTGAAACCTCTCCCTTCTCATGAGGCAGTCAAACTTGTTTTGTGTGAATGATTATAACAGCTGATTAAACAGAGGAACTGAGGAACTGAGGGAGGGTCAAGCACAAACATACTGAAACGTCCCCACAACATTAGATTGCAACCACCATGTTTTACTCCAGAAACTGCTCTTTGGATTTGGATTTGATAATAGCAGTTTATCCAAAATCTTCTCAAAGTAATAATTTATTATGGAGGCTATTAACATTGACCTGGGACTTTTCTATTTTATTATTTTCTGTTGCTTTTTTGGTCACTTTTAATCATGCTGATCTGATGTTTCTTTTAGGTATTTTTTCATTATA
Source organism: Paedocypris micromegethes (assembly GCA_028031935.1). Taxonomy (NCBI): domain Eukaryota; kingdom Metazoa; phylum Chordata; class Actinopteri; order Cypriniformes; genus Paedocypris; species Paedocypris micromegethes. The sequence continues at coordinate 4,428,570 of CM051503.1, read as the reverse complement.
TTGTAGTGTAGAAGTATTATAGTGGAATGAGTTTACTATAATGACACCAAGAATGGCCATGGGCGAGTATTAATATGAATTAACAAGAATTTTAAAACCTATAACAATGTTGCTAAACTTCAGTTAAGTAAACTTGAATTTATTAATGCCATGAGGTTTAAGCATAAAAAAATGCCATAAAATCAAAAAGGCCTTTTGATGAAGGCATGAAATCACAGTTGATAAGACAGATAAACTGCAAGGCAATTTGACAAGGTTATGAAATAGGCCGGATGTATTTCACGAGCATGGTCTTGCTTCCGCTGTTCACGTGATTGTGCAATTTGGGCAAAGAACCAAGTGTAGATACAAGTGTATATATATATATATATATATATATATATATATATATATATATATATATATAAGTTTCCGGTCACTTAAATCACCTGCAAATGAAGACTTTATTAGCTTTCCATGTTGGTGAAGAGTTTTTGTTCTGACAAAAAGCAGTGGAACTGTTGAATGGTGAACCCATTCAGGTTTCCTCTGTCACACTGATTGCAGATAACAGAGGGCTGGTTTGAGGAAGCGCTCAAGCTAAGACACTGCACTTTCACACTGTTGAGAAGTAGAACTGCTGCATTCCGCACTTTGACTACAGGTTTAAAGAACTTAATTTTCAACAACAATGCTGCAAAGAACTGCTTCAAACCTCTCTGATAAACCCAGAGGACTTAAACCCAAAGTAAGTTATCTTACCAAATTGGAATGAAAGACCAGGTCTTTATTGTTCAGTGTTGGTGTTCGTCTGTGGTTAAACAAAAGAACTGAATGCGAGACAATCTATAATAATAGTCTATAATAATTATAAATTGTTCTGAAACTCTTACTCAGCTGTATTTTATCATCAGCGATCTACCAGCTTCGGAAGAGTTGACGCCCTGAGACATCAACCTTCACCCTCCAGACTGGATGAAAGTGAAAAAACTGAAGTAAGAGAAAACTGTATTATAAACCTAAATCTTTAAACCTTCATTTAAAGATTCTATCTCACAAATAATTTTCTGTGTTTCTGACATTTTATCACAATTGTTACAACATGTTTCCTATAAGGCTGAAAGAGAATCAATATCAGAAAATGAGAAACTGGGGAGTCTGGGGAAAAAGATGAAGACTATTTCACTGACGATGCGCAAAAGAATAGGAAAAAGACATGTCCTGTCCGAGGATGTGGTGAGTCACAGATCACATTCTTCTAACTAACGTATTTTTACAGAATATGCTATTCTTCAGTAGCCAAACTTTTCTGTCACTACTTTCTTATTAATTACATTTTTCACACAATACATCCATTTGCTATTAATTTCTTTAGCCACTACATTCTTCTGTTACCACTTTTATTCTGTCTTTACATTCTTCTGTCATAAAACATTCTTCTGTGTCAGTACAGTCATCTTTTATTACGTGCTTTTGTGGTAATTCTTCTTACTTTTTTTCGCAACTTCTTACTTAAGCCTGTCATTATATTCTTCTATCGTTACAATTTTCCAACATTACAACATCACTTTCTTCTGTCATTACATTCCTTTCTCACTACATTTTTTGTCACTAAATTCTTCTGTTGTTACAATTTTCTAAAATTAAATTTCTCTGTCATCACTTTCTTCTGTTGCTACATTCCTACGTCATTATATTCCTCTGTCGTTACATTTTTTCTGTCACTACATACCTCTGTCGTTACATTCCTTCGTCATTACCTTCTTCTGCCATTACCATTTTTCTGTCACTATATTCCTTCATCATTATATTCTTCTATCATTATTTTTGTCTGTCACTACATTCTTTGTGTCACTACATTTATCAAGCATACTATTCTACTGTCATTACATTTTTGGTCACTACATTTCTCTGTCACTACATTCTTCTGTCCCTACATTTGTCTGTCACCACACTCTAATCTACTAAAAACTTTTTCAGATCACTACAGATTTCTGTAAAATAATTCAGTTAATAATAAAGTTTTCAATGAAAGCATTTGATAAGGGCACAATCCTGTGTAACAGGCCAACGACACTGTGAGGGAAACAGAAGCCGGGTTTGCAGTTGAGAAAAAGCAGCAGCAGAGCAGTAATTCATCAGAAAGCCTCTACAGTGGCCAGAGCTCTTCCAGTAAGTTCAGCCACTCACAACTTGACCTTGGACGTGTGGCTGAGAACTTCATGGCGACTCAATAACTTGAGATGGTGTTTGCAACACCAAAGATCATGGGTTTGATTACCAGGTAAATAAGCAAGAAACATAACGAATATGCAATACTTTTTCAGGCGGTGTGCTGAGTTCAGATGCTTCCAGTTACAAGGACGAGCTGAGCACATTGCAGTTCTGCGGCCAGGCCAGAGCACATACAGATTTTGTCCCAAGTCCATATGACACAGACTCGCTCAAACTGAAGGTGACAAGCCTCTTGATGACTCCTGACTGACAGAGCCATTAAGATTCCTGTGCTACTGTGGTCAATTCAGGTGGGAGACATCATCAATATCATCAGCAAGCCACCAATGGGCATATGGACTGGCATGCTCGAAAATAAAGTGGGTAACTTTAAGTTCATTTACGTGGAAGTTCTGCCTGAGAAGGAGCTAGAGGAGGAAGAGACCCCCAAAATAAGGACGATGAAAGTTTGCAAGAAGCCACGACCCAACACTTTGCTAGAGTTACTAGAAAGACTCCATCTAGAGGTACAGTTGTGTTTACAGCTCACTTAGTTCTGATCCGTCATTTTTTGTGTATAATCAGTACAGTGCAATACTTTCAGTACGCATTAACTTTTCAAGCTGTGAAATCTTCTGACATAGGAATATGCTTCTTCATTACTTCTGAACGGCTACCAGACTGTCGACGACCTCAAACACCTAAAGGAAAGACACTTGATTGAGTTGAATGTGACTGATCCTGAAGACAGACGCCGACTGCTCGCGGCGTCAGACTGTCTCTACGTTAGCGGCAGTGAGTTCTGCCGGAATCATTAACACTTCTTTGGTCTGTTCTTGGTTGTTCTTTGGTCTGTTGCTCAATTCTCTGCTTAACTTTGCATTTATGTGAGACTTGTTTTTATTCAAAGCAACTTACAGAGACACTTTGATCTCATGTCTTAATTACGTCAGAATTAAAGTGTGCCAACACATTTTTTTTAATTTTCACAGAATGCCATAAGCTTTTCATCTTAAATTAATCTTTGATGCAATACAGTAAATAAAACTTGGGAGATGGAGGTCAGGATCAGGTTAGGGGATGGAGGTAACTGAAGGCAGATATTAGAAGTTAAATGATGTAGTTAGGGGCAGGAAGTCACATGTTCTGTTTTTCATAAATGCACAGAATAAAAGCTCTGGTATGCTCTGCTCTGTTCTGCAGAAGAGGACAATACGTTGATGAAAGTCGATGAAGAAGAAGGCTGTCCCAGAGACTCTGGCTGTTTTATTCCAGCAGAATGTACAGACTGCTGAAAAACCTGGTCTTACCTAAATACTTGTACATATTTATGTTTTGTATCTATTCATTTTCTCAAATCTGTAGATGTTTGTGCTGTTTTGTTGAAACTTTACTTCAACCAATTTTTATATATTTGTCATGCTTATGATTACTGAAATGTGCTACTGAAAATATCAGAAATATTAAATAAATTATTTATTCTGCATTATAGTATATAGTGCATTAGTTGTATACCTCCATTCTATTTTATGTGGTGTAAAGTTCAATCTCTGTCTCAGACTAAAACCAAACTTCACTGTCTGCTCCTCTTCATATCTAAAAGCATTTGACTCTTAAAAGCAACTTCCACTTTCACAGAACCGCAACTTGTTTGAACAATTTTCCTGAATGCAGTCTAAAAACTCAGTTCTTTGAAAGTGTGTCTCATTCACGATTCAATGGTCTTGTATTTCATTATATAAGAAAACACAATGCATTACAGACAAATTGGATAGACCAAATTGGGTTCATGACTTAACCAAATACTGTAACTTAATGTATCATTATATGTTCATGGAAATGTGAATGTCCACAGTAATTTTAAGAGCAGGTGCATACAATAAAGACAATGTAAATATGCAGTAAATACCAGAGGTGTGGACTCGAGTCATGTGACTTGGAATCGAGTCAGACTCGATTCACGAATTTGGTGACTTCAGACTCGACTTGACAAAATATAAAAAGACTTGCGACTCGACTTGGACTTTAACACAAAAAACTTGGACTTCGACTTGGACTTGCGCCTATTGACTTGCAAAGACTTGCCACCTCGCTTGAAAAGTCGCTACTTCTGTTTACAATTATTTGCGCGCATAGCGCGCGCCTGTATAACCGTCGAGAGCACGCGCATCGCGCGCATTTGTGACCGTCGAGACTAGCATGCGCGCATTTGTGACGTCGAGAGCTTGCGCGCACTCGCACGTCCAATCAAAGTGCTGGCGAGTGTTTTGAATTTTGTGAACGCGGCGTTTGTAAAAATGATACCAAAGACAGTTTCGTCTGGCAATAAAAATGACGAGCTGAACAACAACAACAACAACAACAACAACAACAACGAGTTGCACAGTGTAAAGCAATCGAGTCGAATATTGCAGACGGAGACGCCACAACTTCCACAACTTTGTTCGACACCTGAAGCTGCACAAAGGTATGTTTTGAATGAACGTCAAGACTATCTTATTAGCTAAGTGACCTACTAGCTGCGTGATTATATCAATGAGGCTGTACATTTCCTCAGCGTCACCTGCCAAAGTCCTGCTGCACACACGCGATTGTGGCCACACACACACACACACACACACACCACACACACACACACACACACACACACACCACCCACCCTACAGCACACACACGTGATTGTGACATCTCTCTCTTTCTCCCTCTCCCCCTCCCTCTCTCTCTCTCTGTCTCTCTCTCTCTTGTTTGGTTATAAGTTTGAAGGGAGTTAAACAGAGTAAAATGAAGCTGTCTGTAGGACTCATCCAAGCACTGCACATGTTTTGATGAGAGCATGGTTATTCATTTTTTTTTTTAACCTTTATTTAACCAGGTGAAAAAACCCATTGAGATCAAGATCTCTTTTACAAGGGTGACCTGGCCAAGAGGGCAGCAGCACACAATTGAGATGTACACAGTTGCATACACTCTAGTACATTTGTACTTAAGTTGCAATAAAAGCATTTACACATTAAATATACGCACTTCATACAATTTACAGAATAAAAATGCAGTGATAGTGTTAAAATACCAAATTTTAAAAGCACGTGCAGTGACCAATGGCTTCTTTTTGCTTTGTTATTAACAAAGAGCGGAAAGACTCAAGTCGGATAGGCTCTAAAAGTCCAAGGTCTGACTGTAAAGTGTTCCAGGCAGAGGGAGCAGCAACTCTGAATGCTCGCTTTCCCATTTCAGTCCGAGTACGAGGCACGGTGAGCTGGTAAGAGGCAGCTGAGCGCAATGCATAATTACTATCATTTTTTTTGCAAAAGCGTGCACAAGTAGGTGGGAGCTAAACCAATAAGAGCCCTATATACTAACATCATCCAGTGTGTATACCTTCTCATGGATAGAGAAGGCCACTCTGTTTTAGCATAAAACAGATAGCATTTATAAATAGCATTTAAGGATATGTTTAAGTTTTGAAACAATTCCAGGTGAAGATCATTTCAGATTTCAGACCTGTTTTTCTGTTTAACATTTTTTCTGCAATATTCTGGGGAGATTAGTGTCGTGTCAAGTGTGTAAAATTTGTTCAAAATTAACAAATGTTTAAAAAAGTAAGTCGAGTAATAATAATAATAATAATGAGTATTTGTAGGCCGCTTTTCACAGTTTTAACTGTCTCAAAGCGCACGTGTAAATATATACAGTGAGTGATATATCACAAATAAATATGTGAGTGACAGCTGAGACGCACAGACTCTGTAGCGAGCAGCACCAGCCCATTTTTTTTGTGGTTTGGTCAAAATAGTTTGTTCGTTCTTTCATTTGTCATGTGACTGCTGCGCTGTTAACACAACAATGGCATCGTATCTTTTAACACAAAAGATACGGGACTCCGATCACGTCAATGTGGTGTGTATTTGGTAGGTTTTCAAATTATATTTATTACTTTGTGGCATGTTGTCCACTGATGCAAACCATTGGTTTCTTTTGTGGAGTGTTTTGTTTGAGAGCGCTGTAAATTGTTGTCTCGGCAACAGTGCCGCATGCTGTATAAAATGGACAAATTACTCAAAACGAATTGTTCACTTTACAGTTCGAGAGTTAAAGATTGATTCAATTAAAAGAATCGAAGTTCCCACCACATGACAGCAGCACTTTTTCTGAAAATATGATTTGTAGCTTTATGTTTCTGAGCAATTTGTTTTCATTTAAAAATGGTTTGTTTAATAAATACAGGTGATTCAACCTACATAAAGTATAACTAATGTATTCTTTTTATTTTTCTGTTTAAAAGACTCGAAAAGACTCGAAAATCAAACCGTAGGACTTGGACTCGACTTGAGACTTGTTAGCTATTGACTTGGACTTGACTCGAGACTTGCTTGTCCCTGACATGGGACTTGACTCGGGACTCGAGGGCAGTGACTTGAGACTTACTTGTTACTTGCCTAACAGTGACTTTGTCCCACCTCTGGTAAATACACTATGTCACTTCAGATTCCCATCAGTGGAAAAGCAGTTAAAATGAATGGATAGATTCAGCTTAGACAAAGTAATTAATGCAAATACCATTTAATATTCAATACAGTTTATATACCGGTATCAAAATAATTACGTCAATTCATTCAGATTCATTAACACCATGATTTTTTCTAAGTACATCCCCGTTTTCATAACGAGAAAAGACGTTCTTGCATACAAATTTGACGCCCCCTGTTGACCACTATGCCGTACAACAACGCCGCCCTGTAAAAGGACGAAAACTACATTTACCAAAATCCTTCGCGGATACGTGGTTTTAATTGTCTCGCGATTGTTTGTTTTGAGCGATATTTTTAGAATACCCATAGAAACGCATATTTTACATTAAGCGAGTAATTTAATTGAAAATGTGCGCACTTTGCACGTACGTACTTTTTGAATGGTGACATATATAAAGCAAAAAGTGTGCACTTATAAATGCTCATACTGCCACTTTAGTTTACTTATACACAAACGCTCAGCACTGCCATTACGGTTACATTGCAGTTACATTGCATTGCAGTGCAGTTACATTGCGGTTTCTATAACAGTAAGCCGCTGTACTTCCCATCTCTTCACTTTCTCTCCCCATAATTGTACCGTTTCACTGAGTCCCGGGAAATGTAGTTCTAGCGCAATGACTTAGCCTAACGGGAGTTGTTGAATAAACTACAATCCCCAAGAGCGCCCGCCCACGCTTCCGCTTGTGTTAAGGTGACGTGTGATTGAGCGGACGATGCGCATACAAAGTTGATAAAACTCGGAAGCCTATCGCGGTTACTGCTACAGTCATGGCCGGCGAGGCGTCTATAATCGGTGAGTTGATAATTTAGTTACATATGGAGCCCCAAACTTAACTAAATCTTCTATAGGTTCGGTGATTCTTGCCTTGTTCCTGGCGGGGTATCTGGGCCAGCAGTACCTGCCCCCTCCGACCCCCCGAATAATTGGCCTCGACCTCGGCACCACTTTCTGCTCCGTGGGAGTCTTTCAACCGGGCACTGGTGTGGTAGAGGTGATAGAAGACGAGAAAGGCCGCAATAGCATCCCAAGTGTGGTTTCATTCACCCCCGCCGGCGTGTTCTCAGGCCACGAGGGGCAGGAACTGTCCGACACGAACCCACGAAACACCATTTATGACGCCAAGCGATTCATAGGGAAGCATTTCAACCGTGAGACATTGCAGAAGGAAAGTGCACGCTATCCCTTCAAGGTACCAACAAAGCAGCCTTTTCGTCCATGTTTTTATCTTCCTGTTTGTAAATTGTTGTTTATTTTTAATGTTACGCAGGTTGTACTTAATAACAACACAGCAGAATTTCTGGTGTCCACCAACAGCACCTTCACAGTGACGCCAGAATTTATCGGCTCCAGGCTGCTTCTGAAGCTGAAGAAGATGGCTGAGAAGCAGCTTGGACTGGCGGTACATAAAGCTGTGATTTCGGTGCCGGCGGAGTTTGATGAGAGGCAGCGCGAGTACACTGTCAGAGCTGCCAACCTGGCCGGTCAGTCTTCGGTTTACCTGTTTCTATCACATGTGCATGACCTCAGTGTCCTTTCTCCATGCAGGCCTGGACGTCCTGCGTGTGATCAATGAGCCCACAGCCGCAGCTATGGCCTATGGCCTTCACAAGGCTGATGTGTTCAATGTGCTGGTGGTGGATCTAGGTGGAGGAACCCTTGACGTGTCACTGCTCATCAAACAGGGCGGCATGTTCATTACCAGAGCAATGGCTGGTGGGTAGCAAATGTAATCTTAATCTCGGACAAAACCTTGGACAAAAATGGGTTGTAGAACTGTAGCTGTGTGTTTCGGTCGCTTCGACATGCAGAAGTGGGCAATATTTGTACAAACTTGAAGTTCAAGTTTAATTCAGCAACTCCATTCGCAAGGTCACATCCATAGTAATATTCCAACACCAGTACTAGAATGGGATAGAAACAATACAGTCGATAAGAAACAATTGATGTGATAATAGGTGAAATGAAGGAGGAACTTTTAGTTCTAACCTAATAAGTGGATGATGATTTATTTTGTTTTATTTCGCAGAATCAGTTACCGGTAACTGTGTTTGACAGGCCCACAGATGTTACCTCTCTAATTGACCTGTGTTCTCGTGAAATCAGTTTGCGTTTGCAATTGCGTTTGCACGTACAAAACACATATTCTTAGAATACCCCACTTTTTTAAAAACCACGAGACAACGTTTTTTATCTCAAGAGACATTGAACGACCTATTTCTAAGTGTTTATCCAACTAAGATTTTTCACGAAAAAAATACTCCATTCCAATTTATTTAAATATTTTAATGTATAAATGTTTTAAAGTAATTATATTTAACCTTATCTTGACATGCCACTATTGTATTTTTTTATATATAAGATTATTACTGCTGTCAAAGTTAACGCTTAATTCATGCAATTAAAATCATTTACCGTGATTAAAACCTAATGAATGCATTAACACGGTTACAGTTTTTTCACCTGTGGGGGCCGCCATTTGTTCGACATGCAAAGAAGTACATTTAGATGTAGTTTCATTTTTAAAACTTTGCCAGATGGATCCGTAGATGGAACAAAAGTATTGTGTACGGTATTTTGCAAAGGCGCACTTCATTAGTAAAGAAGGGAAACTGGAGTGATTCGCACAGCTTCTCAAACGACTGCGCACGTGCCAATCATTTTATGGATTTTGCATAAAAAATCTATTTGAAGTCGAGGAGAGCCCCCAACAGTGCTCGTACTGCGTCCGGGATACTGCGTCCGTGAGGATACTTTAATTTTTTATTACTTTGTTACTTTCACCACGGTTTACATTGACGACAGTAGATTTGAAGTTGCGAAATGTCAAAAGATTGCTGGGGATGATGGAGAACTAAGGGAACAGCGAATTGTTTGTGGACAGAAAGCAACAAACCTATCTGTCTGGGCCACTGTCTTAATGTAAGGGAGGACTAAGCTAAATTGTTTCAACATTACTCTTTTGTTATTTTGTCCTTGAATATGGAAACATTTTTTTCATTGCCCGTTTTGAAGTTTAATTAATATGCCTATGTTTTAAGAGAGATGTCTTTCAAACTGTTCTTGATGGTTTATTGCAAATATGTTTTAAGGAAAATATGTTGTAAATTGAACAAAGTCTAATACATTATTTTACAGTATTTAAATGTGTTTACATTTAATTTACATTTTACACTTCAATGTCCAATATTTCAAGCTTCAGTTAATTATTTGCGATAAATTTAGTTGGGGAAGTGCGATTAATTAGTTAAAAACATTAATTGTTTGACAGCACTAAAGATTATGTAGATATTTTAAAGATTATGTTTTATTTTATATTTAAACTTTTTATATATATTTTTTTTAATTTATATTTTATTTTGTTGCTGCCATTTGGCCTCTGAAGCTGAAAAGGCAATAAACAAAATGATCAATCAACCCGTTCTGGATGTCTGGAAACAATTCAACACATTTTGCACTATTCTAATCTACCACTTAGAGGGCCTCATTGTCAATTATTTCCCGACAGGTAATAACAAGCTGGGAGGGCAGGACTTCACCCAGCGCCTGCTGCAGCACGTCACAGATCGAGTGCATCTCCGCTACGGCGTGGTGCCTACACTCCAAGATGACATCCACCTTCTGCGACAGGCCGTGGAGGCCGCCAAGCTTCAGCTCACCAGCCAGCCTCAGGCCTCCGTCCGAGTTCCTCTTCACCTGCAGATGGCGGGAGCGAAGGACACTGAGAGCGTGCTGTTTGAGGAGCCGCTGACTCGCCAGCTTTTCCAGGACCTCAATGCTGATCTCTTTCAGAAAATTCTGACTCCCATCGAGACGGTTCTGGCTGAGGGGCATCTGCAGCGGGAGGAGGTGGACGAGGTGGTCCTGGTCGGCGGCTCCACGAGGATCCCACGCATCAGACGGCTCATTGCTGAGTACTTTGGGAAGGAACCGAACACCTCTGTGGACCCCGACCTGGCTGTGGTGACTGGAGTGGCCATTCAGGCGGGCATCATGGGCGGCTCGTGGCCTCTTCAGGTCAGCGCCATTGAGATTCAAAACAAACATATTCGCAAGACAAACTTTAGCTGATGAAGAGCGACTGCAGACGTCACACAAACTGTCTATCTTTGAAAAGCCTGCTTTTCCTCTGCGTCCTTTTAGTGAGGGCTTTGAGGAAACATCTTGATCATCACCGTCCAGAAGTCAATAACTGAGAGTCCTCTATTTATTTCCCGCTATTTATTTACTTTTTTTTCAGCAATGAACAATTATCTATCTGCATTTTTTTCTCAGGACGTGTGAAACCAACCACTCGTTTTCTTGAGTCTTTGAATTGTTGTAAAACCAAAAACACAGACCAGTCCCAGTCTGACACGCATCTCTTTATGGACTCAAACGTTGAAAAGTTGGATCAACGTGAAACCGCTTCATCAGTGTCATATGAAAATCACATGTCGTTCATTTACATTCCATGTTTTTAGGCCTTTGAAAAACATTTTTTGTAAAGACTTTATAATTTTGTTAAATTATATTTTTGATTTTGTTTGGTAATAGTTGATTGTAATAAAAAAAAACTGTTCATGCACGTGCACTCAGAATCACAACTTTACAAACGGTCTTATCCTCTGTTTCAAATGTTTAAAAGAACATTTGTATGAATTTTTGATAAAACGTTTTATTATATAAAAAAGCATGTGTAGGGCCAAGCATGACGTTTCTGCGACAGCAGCATTGTAGACTCCATTTTAAATGATCCCAGCTTTACTATTGAACAAATTGTAATAATATTGCACGGCACTGACACTCCAGAACAACACCATTCTCCACGTGAGACATCAACCACAACAGAAAACATCCATTTCCTTCCAGTAAGTAGAAGCTTCCAATCACAAGACAGACCTCATTGCCTGGGATCGAGTCGGAGCTCAGCAGCATCATTAAATATTACAAGTCAATTATTTATGTAAAAAAAAAAACGAATAAAGCCACTATATTGTCATGCGGCAGTCAGTAATCAGACAGCTGAAAGAACTGTAGCTCAAACGCCGTCCTCTGTCTTCAACGCTCCGCAAATGTTTGAAGCCTTAACGGTCATAGTAGTTATATCCATTTTCTGCGTCAGCCTCCTCGCTGTTGACTCCGTTGCTCACTTCTGCAAAGAAGACGGAGATGAGAGTTAAATCAAGCTGATTAAATGTGGCGCGAGGGAAGAATTTCTCTTCAGTTCCTTTTATTAGAAACTTTCTTATGGCATAGTCAGTTGAAACATCAAAGCGTTGGTTTCATTCAAGAGAATCATGTTCAAATCATGCAGAAGTCTGATTTACTGAGTTCAATGGACGAAAGGCTGAACCTGAAGAAGTGATGCTGAAGCGCAGGATACTCACCATCAGAGACCTGAACAAGCCCTGAACCAGTGACTTCAACGGAGGGGAACTGATGGATGGATGGAGGAAGGAGAATACAGAGGGAGGAAAAATGGATGGGACCATGGGTGGAGAAAGGTAGAAACCTTCTAAGCCAATAAGCTGACGGCTATAGTGTTTGACCTTGGAAAGGAAAAGACACAGAGCCATGCAAACACAACACGACACGTACGCTGGGTTTTCCAGCGGTTGGAGGGCGTCGCTGGGACAAAGGTCAGAAATCCAGTGCGTCTCACCAGAAAAGATGAGCTTCTCCTTCATCAGGTTGACATCTCGGCTGGATCTCCTGACGGCTGCGCTCAGCATGATCTGCTCGGGGTTGTAGCTGCGCATCCCCCTCATTCTCCATCTGTGGTGAGGAACACACAGTCAAACATCTGCTCTGCCCGAGCTACAGCTCCAGGAAACAGACAGCATTACCTGATCACGTGAAAGCTGAGAGATGCCAGAGAAGAAGGAAAACGCCAGCAAGAAAGAGTAAACGGAAAGAATTAAGAGATTGAGGCGGAAAAGCAGATGCAAAGCAAATGTTCCAGACTCAAGCATCACACCACAGAAAAGCACTTAGTGAAACGCGTTTCTTCTAGATTTAACTTACTCCACAAGAGTTATCCGCAAGAGTAAGAACCGTAGTTAGGTATTACACAGTATTAGTGGCATAAGGATAGCGTGCATTTATACTTTTTTTTTTATTAGCAATAGACAAGCAAATCATTTCAAGAAGCTCGGCCTTTACAGCAACATGAGTTTGAGGAAGCACTGTCAGCGTTTAAAGATTTTATGTAAATGAGTCTCTACATAGAATCAGAAGAGTGAAAAACCAAAAGACTTATTACAGTTACTTTTGAATTCCCTTACAGAGTCCTAATCTCATTTCGCTCTTCATTCATTGAAATGCGAAAACCAGATGAATATATTTCTAAAATATTAAGATTGTAGGGTAATGAATAAAGAACACACAAAGAAGAACGCTACTAGCATAATGTTTTCTGCGCAGCACAGGCGAACACTCAGCACGGCTGATACTCACTGCACAACCAAGAACTACGGTTTATTACTCTAAATTCTATAATGTTTAAATGATTAAAAAAAAAAAAAATCTCAACAGAGATTCTGATGCTGCATGTGCTTTCTGCAATTAGGTAACAACTGCAGCCTCATAATCTTCCTTTTCCACTGTCTAAGCTTGTTGTCGATGAATACAAAATCTTCTGAATTATCGACATGATAAAATTCTGCATTGTCTTTATTATGTTCACTTTCAATTGGGAGTGAAGATGGGAGACACTATTTACTGACTGAAGTGTTCCGTAGTGATGTGTTGTTCATTAACAATTACTTCACATTGAAAGACTTGGTTTTTATTTTATCCTCCCAAGTTTTTTGTCTCAATTATCAAACAAGCAAACAATAGCAGGCCTATGAAATAGGATTGGTTCTATTTAAGTGGCTGTCCTGACTAACCAGACTTGGCTGTATTTTATACTGTTAAAAGTGTGTCATTACACATACTGTATATTATAGTAGTGTGTTCACTATACCTCAGTCCAAATTTGAATAGTTTAACCCCTTAATCTTTAACATGCATACTTGACTAAAGTGTACTTACTTCTGGAATAAAAATATTCCCAGGACTACAGCAAGAGAGACGATGTCAGTGGAGATCCAAACTAAGCAGTATTCATCTGGAGTCTGTAAGTAGACAAACCAGTTGTTGAGCAGATCCAGTGTTCCGGTGAAAAGCCCTGATGATAAAGAGTGATGTTTGTTGCGGTGCTGTTGATACCATGATCCAGAGCGGAGCGTGAAGTTTCCGCAGGACCTGCGGGGTCTCGGACGACACACTGGACACGCCGCGGCACCACAGCACTGAATACAGCCAGGGCTCGTTCACCGTGTGCAGCGTCACGCTGATGTTGTGTTCCCTGTACAGCCTGTGAGACTCAGCGGAGACAGCCAATCAGAGACGCTTCTGCTGGAGCGCACGCGTCCCTACCTGACGTCCTGAGCAGACGCCTGGTTGTAGCGCAGCAGGACTCGACTGATGCCTTTCTGCTGAAGGCTGTGGACGGGCAACTTTTGCTCGGAAGCCAGAAGAAACCCTGGAGCCTCCTTTATCAGCATCTCCGTGTCGCTGTCCACGCTCCACTGAACCTGCTCGCACAGCTGTTAATACACTTCCTGTGAGCTCGTTGACAGGAGGGCCACCAACCTGGTGCTGTGGAATCCCAGAGTTCATCACGGTGTTGAGAGTGAGGTTCACCCAGTCCAGATGGTGCGGGTGCCAGGCTGGTGGTCTGCGCACACTGAACAGCACCAAGGCCTTGGTTCCCGACACTAGTTTCAGCATCTGCTCCAAACTGCAAAGGGTCTGGTTGCCCACCAGCCAGCGCTCAGACGTAGACATGAAGCCCACCGTCCCCGAGGGGTCGTCCTGTCACATTGATACCAATCTCCACTTACTGTAATCTCTTTCACTGATCATTTTTTAAACATCTAGCATCTATAAACTATCAAACGATAAATACAGAAAAGAGCTCGCACCTTCAGAAACCACTCTCCAGCGTTCAGCGAACTCAGGTCAGTCCAGTTGAAGAAAGAAGCGTCCTCTGTGTCTCTCTCTGGGAACACTCGCTGTATGTTGGTGGTTCTCCTAAGCGTCCAGTCTCTGGTGAGGAAGGGCACGCCATCTAGACTACACAAGGCGAGTATCATGAGAACAAAACAGGGATCTCGAAAGGACTACAAACTGAAGATTCTTCTGGACTATGGAGGAAGGATTTGTCTTGACCACAGAGAAAAGGTTTCAAGGACTACAGAGTAATAATCTCATTAGGACTACAAACGGAAGATCTAATCGGCAAGACTAATCTTGACTACCGAGGAAAGATTTCATGAGGACTACAGAGGAATAAAATCCATCAGGACTACAAAGAGAACATTCATCTAGAAGTTCTCATCTGAACTGGAGTAAAGAGTCCATGGATCTCAATAGGAATACAGAAGGATGATTCGTCTGGACTACAGAACGAAGATCTTATGAGAGCTCCAGCGGGAAGATCACATCACATTCAAGAAGCACATGCTCATCACTAAACCTCTTCACTGAAATCAGCCCATACTGTATTTGCCTTAAAGCAATATCCTTTTCCCACAACTATATACATAAGCTAATGTGACTGATTGTTCTTTGATAACAAGCTTTACAAACCCAGAGGGTGTTGATACCCCACTTCAGTAGAATGGAATTTCCTTCACTCTTTCAGTACACCGGAGATCTTAATGGATGTGAATGTCAGAAGAACACAGGAATACCTGATGCTCACATCTGTCTCCAGGCCACTGACGTTTCGTTGAAGAGCTCGGCGGAAAGACAACAGGGTGTTCTCAGGAGCCAACTGAAACACAACACACATCCTTACTTCACAAGACCTCCACAACATCACCAAGTACGTGACTGACAAGGAACATTGAGAGCTAAAGAAGGAATGAAAGAATGAATAGATGCAGCAGCAATGGTGCTTCTTCCCCCGAGAAAAACTGCATCTCGGATTGCAAAACCTCTTGTGTGTGAAGTGGATTCAGGAATCAATAGCTCAGCGCGGATATTCTCTGAGAGCTGGAGGGAACAACGCAAACGTCACAAACACAACACAGAAGAAGCTTTGGCATAACAGGCTCAGCATCTCACCTCTCATCAAGTGCGACTGGTGGCAGTTAGGTTAAGTGACAAACCATGGTATTAGAATTTTTTTATAAGACCTAAAAGAATTCTTTATAATTCAATGTGAAAATTAGAAGTCAGTCGTGCAACAAGAATGATCTTCTCAGATTAACCTGATTGTTTCTGTCGTTATGCCTTTAACTAACCAAAACACGTTCAACTCGTGAGAAAATTCCAAGACTCGTTCTTGAAGATTGTACATGCTTGAAAGAGGGACAAATACCCGTTCAAACCAACAACCTTGAAAGACGCCTACACAGAGAATCTCTGTGGTTCCGTTTGTGGCTATTTTTAGGTTTGACAGGCCGAAGAAACACGAGAAAGGAGGAGAGATGCTGGGGGATGTCGGAGAGAGAATGAAAAGAGAGGGACAGCATGGAGAGAGATCTCTTCAAACAATTCATATTCGGTCATCAGCATCTCACCATTGGTGCACCACGACGTCCAATGATGGAAGGAGCTGTGCTCAGACTCTTGCGTTCCATGATACAAGGAGAAGTGATGGACAGAGGGATGAAGTAGAGAGTGAGGAGGACGCTCAGGTAGATGAGAAGAAGCATCACCTGGAACCCTAGGAACATTTTGAGAGCTTAGAGTAAGTCTTATCATCATCAGCCAGGCACAGTGTAGACATACACAAGTCTGCAACATAACAGTCTAATGAGAGTGTGTGAAGAGAATCAACACCCTGATGTACGAGCTAGAAAAACCTGAATGCTTTCCTGCTGTAAGCTGAGACGAGCGGGCATCACTCAGTGCGTCTACAGGTTCTTTTATTCATCCCTCTTGAATTATTAACACCCGGTTAATTCCTAACTTGATCTTTGAGAGCAAGAGCAGGCTTTTCTTACTGCTTTTCTCTGCTCGGGCCACTTGTCCGGCCACCAGCCAGGCCAGAGCGGTGATCGCAGCCAGAGCGCCGATGTGCAGAAATGGACCCGTGGCCTGAGCGAGTCAGAGGAACAGTGCTTTATGTGAGATCCAGTAAGAAACATCCAGATGTGTAAAAGTTGCATAAGTGAACATAAGCAGGTTTTTCATGCACAAAAATAAAAATCTCATTACTAAGTAAAACAAAGTGCCTTCTTACTTTCTTGGTGTACTTTGACTTTCCAGAAACCTAAAATTTATGGCTAAATTCTCTTAAAAATACTTATTCTTACTGTTCCAACAAACCTAACCTGTAACTTGTCCCCGGTTAGATATTACTTTTAAATGTAGCAGAGCATGCTAGTCCATATATGGCTTATTCAGAGTTTTCCACGTTGCTGCGGTAGGTCAAAGACAAAGCAACTTCTCCACATTTTTTATTGTGTCAATGTATTTAATTTTTTTTCATTTCTTCCAGTGTTATTTAGCCACTGTTAAGAGTCTTGGCATGGCTAATGTTTCTTTATTTCTGTTATCCAGTAAATAAAAGCATATTTGTGTGCAAAATCTGGGTGCTTATACTCACACAAATACAGAAATATGAAAAGACTCAACACACCTGCAGAGAAATCCAGACTACGTCCCATTCTTCTCTCCACATTTGACTGATTGATATTACACCGATTACTGTGGTGAGCAAAGAGACGGTCACACCAATCTGGTGGAGAGAAGACAACATTGCAATGAAACACATTTATCCTCATAATAACTTCCTAAATGCGTTTTCCATTTATTATGTTGAAGTGCTTTGCCATTTTGAATCAAACTGACCAAGGTTTGTTTGTCTTGTACATACAGTAAAAGAGGTTCGGCTACCTTGTGAAGCCAGTGCAGATTTAACTGTTGTCCGACGGCCACATGGCACAGAGCTAAAATCTGCAGGAAAGGAACAGGGTTTTAGTCTTGAAGAGGAAAATAAAGGCATTGAGACTTTTCACTGTAATAACTCACCGTTAAAAAAGTAAGATATGTGAAGGCAGCAGCAGTGGTGGCGAGTATGGGAAGAGCTTCATCTGTCCATTCTCCTGAGCGTCTGTACAAGTACCTGTGAGAAACCACGGGTCTGTCATGATGCTCAGACTGGACAGCGTTAAACTCTCCCACTTCTTCCTGCTTGTTCTCATAAGAGAGCTGAATAATGGGTCATGGCTTTACAATATTAGCTTCCTTCACATTTACCTAATCCCCATCTAACATCGATTGCAGAGAGGGTGAAAAATGGATCCTGGCAGACAAATCTTAACATGCAAAAAATGAATTTCATCGATTGAAGAAGAAAAGCAGCATTACACACCAATATAACAGTGAGATTGTGAAGAACTCACCAGTTGAACTCGCTGTAGTCATTGTGTGCTTCCCACCAGAAGTAAAACCACACCAACACCATCAGGAACGTGCAGAAGAGAAGCAAGGTCCAGAAGCACTCCCACTGAAACGACAGAATTGGATCAATAAAACATGTACTTACACAAGTAAACATTTGAAATATCACAGATTAAAAATAGTATCCTTTTCATTTTACAAAATACAGTGGACTTTTCTGCATTCACTATTAAATTAGGAAATTCCTATATAGTAGATACAGACTACAATTTAGCAGAAAAAATATAGTTCGCTACAAGCTTTTGTGTGTGTGTGTGTGCGTGTGTGTGTGTGTGTGAGAGAGAGGGAGAGAGAGAGAGAGAGAGAGAGAGAGAGAGAGAACAGAGAGATTGAGTGTCTATCTCTTGTATTAAACGGTGTAATAATTTAAAACATTAAATGTCTGTGTTTGACAGGCACTTTCAATCTCTTTTCCCAGTGGATCTCCACTTTCATCTAAACAAGTAGGACCGGTAAGTATAATTGCTGAGCATGATCCAGCATAAACAGATTGAGACGTATAATATTAAAACACAGGATGCCCAAATCATTATGAATTCACTGGACAGGGAATGAACATTCATGTGATAATTAAACAAAGCCATGTAAAAACGTGTCTTCGATGTTTCATATAAATCTGTTTGAGAGTATTATTAATTCCTAAGTCCCTCATCCATAAAGTGCTAAAGATAGATGGAAAAAGAGGATTATGGGAAGAAAAAATAAGAGATGGGAAAATAACTGCACACATTGCACTTGTCATCTTACCAAACACACAACAATCAAATCAGCACAAAAAACAGGTCAAACATCCTTTAGCCAAGAAACAAGAATAATCATGAAAAAGAAATGATACTAAAGACATACTGACCTAAGGTCTGAAGATTAAAACTAATTCCAAAAGCCAACCATTTGTTTACCAAAAAAAGGGAAATTGCCTCAGACATTGTCCAACACCTCAGCAATAATATAATATATTATATATATTATATACATTATATATAAATAGATGGAATGAATAGAGATAAAATAAAAAAATGTCCTAAACGTAATCCAGCTTCACCCAGCCACTCTCATAGGTTTATAACTCATTGTCATTAAAATTAATTCTCTCATCACAACTGTCTTACATTGAGGCATTCTACTAGTAAAGAAATTGAGTAATGTTTTATCTTTTTGGCTTTCTCAACACTTTACGTGAAGCTTTATACATGGCACTCTTGTTCTGGGACTGAGCCGATAAATTCTGTTGAACATTTCAAAAGGTCATCAACGCAGCTTTTCTAGAAACTCACTGCATTCTTAAGATTTTCCAGTTCTCTGAAATGCTTTAAAAGCACAATCAACACTATTAAGTGTAATTAATAACAGGTTGTAATATTTAAATTCTCAATTGGATCACTTGGTGTGACCATTTTTTTACATTTATTGAGAGTTGGGTTATTAATTGAGTTATAGTTAAAAGTGTGTGTACAAGAAAAAGTGGCCAGATCAGGTTGAAGGCGTATACAAAAAATTTGGTTACCATATACAGAAAGCTGCAAAGATGATGGACAAAGAAAGTTGAAAACAAATCCAATTTTAAACCAATAGAAAATAAACAATGCATTGAACGGTAGAAGAAAAAGAAAGTAGATAAGAAGAAACTTAGATACAAAGACAAACTGAGGATGCAAAACAGCATTCTTGCAATGAATGGTGCAAAAACAAGGACATATAAAATACGACTGTCATTCAAAGTCAATGTGAAAAAAAATCAATGTAAAAACGTTGATTTTAAGGAAAAGTATAAAAGCTGAGATGAAAAATAGTTCCCTGGAACTTAGGAAGATGAATAACAATTCTACAAATAAAAACACCCAAAACAAACGTCAGAACAATAATCCAAGGGCAACACAGAACAGGAAATCAATTGTGGGGAGCTGTTACAAAGCATTCCCATGAACACATTGAAGGTTTAGTAACAATAAAAATGTTTTATATTTAGTTCATTTATTCTGTAGCCGTATTTTGTTTTTATAAATAATATATTTGCTTTTCTGTTGTTCCCGGTGATGGCAAGATTTCACTGGACCGCTGTCCAGGCAAGCGTCTGGTTCTGAGCTGGGGCTTGTGCTTCTGTTCACAGGCCTCCGTGTCGGGATGTGTAAACGGAAAGAAAGTTAATTATTACTGAGGGAGGATCTGTTTCCAGCAGAGCACAGCGTCACAATAACACACAGACCGCACACTAAAGCGCTCGTCCTAACAACGGTCTCTTAGCCTCGATCCTCCAGAATCATGAAACATGGATGATAACACGGTGAATCTCTCGTCTCCCGCGCGTGTGCGGTTTGTAAATTGGATTTGTCTCTCAGAGGTCAAGAAACCGCTGATGTCACAGTTTGAGCAGCCGCACAACAGGAATCCACTGCAGCTCCGATCAGAGAAATGTCAGCGGCACACGAGCATCTCACAAAGTGTTGGAGCAACAAAGTCCATAGTGGATCCTGATGGTCACTAGTCCCTGGGGAATTGGATTAACAGTTTTGGTGTTCATTTAAAATATTCATCAAGACTAACATAGTAATATTCCAAATGTTCGTATCAAACACTACAGCGTGAAGGTATAAATCCTCACATCACACGCGCATTCCACCCGGCAAGAGCTGAAGGTCGGTAATCTGAAACACGAGACCTGAAACGTCCTCACACACAGCATTAGCCTGACAGTGTTAATCTATCATTGGGTTAAATAAACCAATCAATAACGTTTTTCCTTACAGGCCTGCGTTAATCATGATACGGGAGTTGTAGGCTCTGAGGTGGATTTTTTTGTGGATATACAGTATACGTATATACAAGGGTCTTGGTCTTTGAGAATCTTTAACATATAGAAGTGTTAATAAATCATTCTGGATTGTTCACTATTGATTTAAAATTTTATTCATAAATGAAGTCCAGTAGAAAATTTGGTCGAGTTGACCCACTGGATTTCAATTCACATGTGATACTAATGCAGAGGAATGGGCCATACATTAGATATGCTTTTTAGCTGTTATAATTTGTCTGCTGGTTAATTGTAATGCGCTCATTTGTTAGGTCGTCTGATAGGGTGGGCTTCATGCCAATTATAGACTTTTGTACCGCTACCAGCATCGAGTCTGATCAATAAATGCACAGGCTTAATTATTCGCATGGAGATTGTAAAGTTTCCTGTGGTGATCTGTTTACGTCATTAACCATGCAGAAGTCTTGCTAAACAAAAAGCACATTTCGCAAGATTGTTCCTCTGCGAGACTGAACAGAAAACACCCCACATGACTTGACTCACTTTACATAACAACTCTGCATTTAGCAGATGCCAAATCACACTTCAGAACTACAAACTCTACAACGGTCGTGAGGTGTGTGTGTTGTGAGAACACACAGGTCTGATTCAAACACACTGTAGAGACACACACACACTCCTTTGACCTTTCCTCAACAAATCCCACAGCACTGATTAGACAGCAAACAACACACACATCAACACGTTTGTTTTTTTTGATGGAACAAACACTGTCTTCGTGACAGATGTGGTCCAGATGAGAGGTTTAGTGGTGGTCTTACCTTGGTGGTGTCATCATGAGACCTCTGGTAGCGCTTCCAGCGGCAGCCGTAGATCCCGGTGAGACAGGACAAGCAGAGCTGCCTCTCGTAGACCTGTAAGGGCTGGTGCTTCACCATCCTCCTGCAGACCTCGCTTTCATCCCAGACACCGCCACGCAATCCTGGAGATGCACAAAGTTAAAACCAGCCAACGCCATCCACCCGCATTTCTACAAATCAGCATTCCCAACAGAATCTGCAGCGTTGCTTCTGTAAAAAATAATCAAGTAATTAGAGTACAATGCAGTTGAAAAGAATCTTGCTAATAAAAAAGTCACAAACTCACAAAAATCAATAAAATCATGTTTTATTATTGCTTTTAATTATTATTATTAATAATAATAATAATAATAATAACAACAAAAATGTATTTGTTTTAACAATTTGAATAAACAAATAGCATTCATCTGTGCATTCTTGGTTTGTCATGATTGTTGTTTTATAGTGTGTGCTCGCCATTCCACACACGTGTCTACACTACATGTATCTACACTAATACTGTACATAATATAACATAATATTAGTATTAATATTATTAGTAATATTAGTACATAATATAGATATTCCCTATATATGCGTATGTAAACATTATATATTAGAAAATTATAAATCTCAGACACCTCAATGGATCAAAATATAAGTTTAATACGCAAAACATAATAATATAATAGTTTTAGGCTGTTACAGGTTTTCTGCATATCTCGAGTGTTAACACTATATCTGGCTGCTCACACCAAAGTTTTTCAGAGGAATTATTGTGACACACGAATGTGAAGGAGAAATAAATAAACTTGGTGTTGAATAATACAGCAGCTCCTGTGGCTTCACCAGGCAGGAACGGATCTGCTGGGACCTTCAGAGCTTCTTTTGATCCGTCATACATGACACATACATACAGTAGATACATACATAGAGCTTACTAATAAAGCTACAACACATAGAATTTAGCAAGAACTCATAACATAAAGCTGATTGTAGTTTTCTAGTATTCATGAACCCAATAGCACCAAATTGTTGTTGTGCAGTGAACCTTTTACTGGCCTCAGTCATGGACCAGGTGAAAGTCAATCAAACAGGCTGTGAGAAGCTGTGAGACGATCACACAGACCAGTCCACTGGTTTTGCTGACTCAGTCGTAAACAACACACTGGATTTATGACTTTGACTCGAGGTCTTTGTATTTGGATTGCTTAAATCTGAAACTGACAGACTCCTGCTCCATGTTTTAGTTCAGTTCTGCTGCCTCATTTCCGAGTGCCGAACACAGCGTAAAACAGGGAAACTATTCAGCAATTCCAACCCATTGACTTAATAAAGCCCCATTTCTCTACTGCTCTGTGCAGAAGGTCAATCAGGTCTTTACACACAGAAACGAGAGCTGACATTAACAGTCAGTTGTTAGACGGTCCATTTTTATCACTGAACCACAAAAAGCACCTGAAGTTGAAATGTACTGACCCACTGACATGACAGAGATGTTTCATCTTTACACTGGAATAAATACAGCTCCTCAAATGGGCTGAATCAACCAGCTATTAAACGTAATTGTAAAGAAAACTTGTTTTTCTAACATCACAACAAAGCACGACTGTAGAGCTCATATACATCACACCCGGAGGTGAACAGAACATGTCAGTGAACTGTAAAGTGATGACCATGACATTTCTGAAGAACTGGGTCAGCCGTCTGATGCTTGGTGAGATACAAACAGACCAGGCTGATAAAATCTGAATCAGCAGAAGAGAGTCAGGTCTGACAGATCTAGCTCCTTCAATCACAAGTCTTTCTCTAGCAAACACTTTCTGAAACGACAGCAGTACTTTCCTCTCACTAAACTTAAAGATACACACACACACACACACACACACACACACTGACATTAAAGTCAAGAACTGTAACAATAACTACAGATGTAAATCCTCTTTTAAACCCTGAATTGCTTTTCACAGAGCAACCAGTGTTTGTGGAATCTGATGAGTGTAATTAGAGTGATTGAGCGTTTCAGACACCTCCTTACTCCAGAACAGAAGCAGTCTGTGATTTCACATGTCTGTGGACTTATTAAAGCAGTATGTTTTAGTCAGTGTCCTTAAATTAAGAAAGGGAGAAACTACTAAACAACCACCTGCCACCATCTAGTACAGGGGTGTCAAACACAATTGCACGGGCGGGGCGGGAAGTCAAAGCACTCTTTAAGTAGGTGGCATACACAAATATATATATACACATGTGTGTGTGTGTGTCTATATATATATATATATATATATATATATATATACATACACACATACTATATATATACATATATACACCACATACACACACACAATATATATATATATACATACATATATATATATATATATATATACATATATACATACACATATACACATATATATACTATATACACACACACACACCACACACCATATATTATATATATAATATACATACACACCACACAAACACACACACACACCACACACACAACATATATATACCATATATATATATATATATACACACACCCACATATATCACACACACCACACATCAACACATACACATACACACACACATCACACACACATATATATATATATACATACACACACACACACACCACACACATACACACACACACACACACACACCACACACACCACACACACACACACACACACACACAATATATATACACATATTTATATATAGACACACCACACACTATATATATATATATATATATACACACACACACACACACACACACACACACACATACATATTATATATATATATAATATATATTATATATATATACACACACATACACACACACAATTTGTCCAGGGCATTTTTGGAGTTTTGTGTGCCATTATGTTAAATTTGCTTTTTTTTCCTCCTTTTTTGTTTTGTTCCAATACACACAAATGGAATAAACATGTATATACCAAACAAGTGTTAATGTAATACTTTTCTGTGAGAAATACTTGATTTTTTCAACATATATATGAAATAAATACATGCTGCAAAAAACAAGAAACAAATTTAACCTTGTGCTTTTAAGTAAATGTTACAAATTGCACAAGTATAATTTATACAAGACAAGGCAGACAAAGCGCAGTTGTCAGTGCTTCATATCTCTATGCCATCAGTATTAACAGCTCCCTATAACAGCTCGTGGAAGTGGGCCCTGGGCCTCGGGTTAGTCAAGAGAACCACAAGATTCAGCTCGTAATAATCCAACTATTACCTAAAACACAGCAGTTGAACTAGCAGCTCTTACTATGAAATTACAATCAATCTAAATATTTAAATAATGCAGTTGCCAATTTTCGTCATGGGATTTAATTTGGGTTTTACCAATCTAACGCGATGATAATCCACACGTTCAGGGTCTGAAAATCAATTGAATTAAATGAATAATTGTTTTTCCAAATTATTAATGAAGACAACAGAGCTGTGGCTGATTGAAATACTTTGTGAAGGGTTCTGAAGGTAAAAAGCAGCACCTGAAAAGGCATGTGAGCTACTGGGACACAGAGCACATTGTTCTAGTTCCAATCTCTGTGCCAGCTCAATGAGTAAATTCTGAGATGGGCATGAACAAGAGTGTGTGTACGTGCGTGCGTGTGTGTTGGATTTTGGGTCAATTAGGTTGACAGTTGAGAATGACAGAGATGCATCTTGGGTACATCTTCGTTTACATTTTAACAACGACAACGGAAATACTAACAGTGCACTACATTTCACACGTGATCCTTGTTTAAAGCATTTACCAGATTTCCCAGTATCTAACCGATTAAACATAATTTGCAATAACATGATTTATTAGACGTACTTTTATTGAATCCAAAGCCGAAAAGTTATTGATTTGTTACTGCTGATAATAAAAGTGAAAAACAAAACGTTCATACCTGTCTACACGGGGTTTCTCTGTGAAGTTTGATTAAAAGAAGAGACACGCTCGGCTCAAACTTCGTCGTGGGTTTTCTCTCGAAACGAATAATCCGCGCGCGATGTTTGTGAGAGGGAACGAGCCGCAGCACCTGAGCTCTCAGCTTCGCGCTGAAGGGTGTGAAACTGCACAAATATGGCAAGCCGATCGGCTCGCCATACACAAACGGTGTGTCTAATGCGTGTGGGCGGGCTCTTCGAATTAAAGGCGTGGCTTCCCCGACGCAAAGCCCCATAGCGCCCCCATCGATCTGTGTAAGTACTGCTCCAGCGGCGTTGTTGCATCAGTCGGTTTTTTATTGTTCAACACGTATTGACACCCAAAACAAACACGCGGGAATGTGTAAGTGCCGCAAAGAGATCTTGTTTTCTTTGGACATTCTAAAAGTCAAATGAATTCATACACTGGTTAACCATGGCATGCCCTATATTATAGAGCTGTCCGTTATAGTGTACAGGTTCGTTTGAATGAGCTGCATGGCCTTTTTGGCTTTTATGATATTTCCGACAAGTCAGGACAGACATCTCTAATCAGCTTTTTAAATCAGCAGATTGTGCTCACGCACACCCACGCGCGCTCGCTGCTGGTTAAAGGCATATGGTCGTTGATTTAGACTCACTCTAGTATGGTTAGATTTCCTCTACTTAGTGCTTTTGTTATTTGTTCGTGTTCCTGTAATACTGTGGTCTGGGACCGAGAAAGCGCTTTATAAATCCAACGAACACACACACTCAAATGGAGTTAAAGCTCAGCACTACACACAGCACGCATTTAAAGCACACATTTAAATCTGTGCAACACACACACACACACACACACACACACGCACGCACGCACGCACGCACGCACACACACACACACACACACACACACACACACAGAGTAAAGCTTTGTGCTAAACACACACACCCCGTTATATCTACACTGAAGAATTCAGGCTTTGACGTGGCAGTGTTGGGGGACGTCAAGCCCATTCATTTCTCAAAAGAAACATCCTCAGAGAATGCTGACAAAAACATGTATTTTCTGACTGGAGAAACATCTTGATGTATCTGTGATTGGAAATGTCAAACTTCAGTGCCACTTTACAAAATAAAAATAAAATCTAATTAATCCAAAAAGACCTGGCAAAAGTAAAGAGAATCTTGGGGCTTTAGGACCTGGTGGAATCGCCGATGTCCGGTCATCGGATCCAGAGGGAGGGTTTTCTCACACAGCATCCTCAGGAATTCGAGTAGTTCATCTCCGGCTTCCAGAACTTTCCGCCCTGGGTTATATAAAAAGACTCGGCGTCTGAGATCAGCAATCAGCGTTCGGGACCAGCAGAGAAGAAGGTCAAGCTGTTTCAGGTAATACATTTACACACTTCTCCAGGAATGCTTCGACCTAAAAAGTATTTGAACAAAGTTTCTAGACGAGATCTTGCTATCTTTAGGGGGAAACCCCGGATTTTTAAAGTGAAACCTCAAGCTTTAAAGTCTTTTTATAGACAAGGATTTTTTTAACACCGCTGTTACGACGAGGACGTAGATCGGACACAAGTACCAGCGTTACCTTTCTCGTTTACACTTTTGAGCTTGTTTTAAATGGAATTGCGCAAAGGAATTGTGTTCATGTTCCCGTCCGGAACTGCAGTACTGTCTCGTGCCGACGTGTCCCAGTGCGCGAGCGCGACTTCCTCCCCCACCTGAAAAATACTGTTTTCATAAAACAACAGTAACGGAAGCGTCCAAGTACAAGATGTGTTTAAATGTTATTCCGATGCTTCTAAAAGAAGGTGTCATATTTGATGACTTTCTGCTTTTGCACGCTACTTCTGTACTTTATGATCAGATTACTTTGTGTAGATTACCGAAATGCACCTCTTGTCTTTCAGAGTGAAAATCACAATCGTTGACAACTATGAGTATGAAAACATTTCAAGGTATCCCGGATGATTAAGCAACTTACAAAAAAAGAGAATGAATGAAAGGAAAACAGAAACGAGGCCATTGATCAACAATACATTATTATATAGAATAACCTAGAAAAACTTGAACATTTTCATTGATAAGCAAAATGTAGACTTTTCAGATCTCACTCCAAGATTCTTCTTGGCCTTTCTTCATTAGGTTTCCATTTCCGCTCTGTCCGAAAGCAAACATGTGGCTGTCCGGTCTCCTTGCTCTGGGCCTTTTGGCTGTGGCCGCGTTCGGCGAAGATAAAAAGCTGAGTCTGCACGCGACCTCCATGGCCGAGAGCAGCACTGACCTGGCTTTCAACCTCTACCACAATCTGGCGAAGGAAAAGAGCCTGGAGAATATCCTCATCTCTCCTGTGGTGGTGGCCTCGTCGTTGGGGATGGTGACCATTGGGAGCAAATCTTCCACGGGATCCCAAGTGAAAAACCTTCTGAAGGCCGATGCCCTGAAAGAGGAGCAGCTGCATACTGGCCTGTCCGAGCTCCTGAGCGAGGTGAGTGACCCTCAGGCCCGGAACGTCACCTGGAAAATCAGCAACAAGCTCTACAGCCCCAGCTCGGTTAACTTTGTGGAGCAGTTTGTGAAGAACAGCAAGAAGCATTACAAGTACGAACACTCGAAGATCAACTTCCGCGACAAAAGAAGCGCCATTAACTCCATCAATGAATGGGCCGCCAAGACAACAGATGGAAAAGTGCCACAGATCACCAAGGATGTGAAGAACACCGATGGAGCCATGATCGTCAATGCCATGTTCTTCAAGCGTAAGATATTATTTAAACATTCACTCACTTATGATTATAGACTCATTCCACTTCTTTCTGTAGCCCACTGGGATGAGAAGTTCCACCACAAGATGGTTGACAACCGTGGTTTCCTTGTGTCCCGCTCTTATACTATCTCTGTTCCCATGATGCATCGCACTGGTGAGGCAGGCATTTTTTACCTAGCTGGTTGGGTTCATCTGATTCACATTGTGGTTGTTCTGCAGGTCTTTATGGCTTCCATGAAGACACAGAAAACAGGCTTTTTGTGGTGAGCATGCCTCTGGCTCATAAGAAATCCAGCATGATCTTCATCATGCCGTACAACGTAGAGCCTCTGGAGAGGCTGGAGAAGCTTCTCACTCGCCAGCAGCTGGACACTTGGGTCAGCAAGCTGGAGGACAAAGCCGTGGCCATTTCCATTCCTAAAGTCAGCGTGGATGTCAGCCATGACCTTCAGGTGACCTGCAGTGTCTCCATGTAAAGACTCCATACGTCATATACTTGGCTTCTAATCACGTTTATTTCTTGCAGAAACATCTGGGAGAACTTGGTCTTACCGAAGCTGTAGACAAGGCTAAGGCAGATCTGTCCAACATTTCTGGGAAGAAAGACCTCTACCTCGCAAATGTCTTCCATGCTTCAGCCTTCGAACTAGACACTGAAGGAAATCCGTTTGATAGCAGCATTTATGGGAGCGAGAAGATCAGGAATCCCAAACTTTTCTACGCTGATCATCCCTTCATTTTCCTCGTGAGGGACAACAAGACCAAATCCATCCTCTTCATCGGCAGACTCGTTCGTCCCAAGGGTGACAAGATCAGAGATGAATTGTAGTCGCTAGAAAGCCAAGTGCATTTTCCATGTTGTTTTTAAGCCTTGTCGTTCTTCCTCTCTGTGCCTCTTACCTCACATGTTCATTCCAGTCGTGTTCACGTATGAACGGCAAGAGAACTGCACTGTCACCTCAAACACAAGAAGCCAAATAAAACCAAACGAGAAAGCAGAAGCACATACACACACACACATCAGACACGTTCCTTATATTAAGTGTGGTGTCACTGGCGTCCCACTGTGGCTTCTAGAATGTTTAGGTGACGTCTGTGTAGGGATTTCTGCCTTACCTTTAATGTTTAAAGAGAAAAGGCATTTCCTCACAAACTTCATAACTATGATTTCATTCAAAACAGTTATTTGATGTTTTTACTGCTGTCATTTTACAGGGTCACAGATGTCAATTGTTTTATCTTTTCCCATTTATTTTCACACCAATGTTTCTTTTACAATAAAAACAATTTTAAAATGAATCTTGTCGCAGCATTTTTGTATTTTGACAGTGTAAAAATATTTCTGATAGATCAGTACACACATTACCTGTGAAGCTGAAGATTCAGAAAATAAAATCCTGTTAGTACTCAAAACAAGGACATTTCAAAGCCTCATTTTCTGTTACATTCAACCTCTGCTTATATACAATATACAGTATATCAACCCCTAAACACTGGTTTCCCTAGGGTGAATGATAAACACTCATGTCACAACACTGACAACAGCACAAGACACTTCTTATAGATGAATGTCGGCGTCTGAGAAGAGAAAATCATCTTTATACTGATACATCAAACTGATTCAGTCATACACCGGGAATAAAGGAGTTAAGTTCCTTAATCTTTAAAAGTGGAACCAAATTCCATAATAAGTATGATTTATGCATTATTTGGACAAAAAACACAATCCTGGTTTAGAGGAGTGTCAGGTTATGAGTCAAGTCAGGTTAAGGGAAGTGTTCAAATGAGGGCTCAGGTTTATGGCACAGAGATATGACACATGTCTGTGTTGTGGCACAGAGGTAGCGGTTAAAAATCATGATTAATATCCAAATTAGATTAAAAAGCAGTAAACATTAAAATTCAGATTTAGGGTTAAGTTTAAAACCAGGGATAATGGTCAAAACTAAGGGTCAGGATTAAAGTCAGAACTTGGTTCCAAAACAGGTTTAGGGTTAGGGTGAGATTTAGGATGTGATATGTGTATAATCAGGTATAAAGCCCAAGATTAAGGATCAAAACTATGTCTAAAATCATTAAAGGTCAAGATAAGGCCAGGGTTAAGGTTAAGGGCACAATTAGATTTAACTCTGGGTTCAGGGTACGTGGGTGAGGGTTAGAGTTAAGATCAGGATATGGTTCAAAAACAGGTTTAAAGAGTAAGGGCCAGATCTAGGGTCAGAATAAGATTTCAAAGTGTTAGGGTTAAAGTCAGATTTAGATTTAAAGTCAAGGTTAGGATTAAGGGTCAGGATTAACTGTAATCCTTGGTTACATTGATTATCAATAACAGATCAAACAAAATCACCAATTCTGGTTTAACAGACACAATATGTTTATTATTTAACAGAGTATTTGACCTCAGTTAGTAGGATCTGTTCATCAATGACTCCCAACACCTGGATTAGAGATCATCTAGACAACACCTACGGAGACTTTTCTAGAACACTGTAAAGCACTCTTCACTGGAGACTGGTCAGTGTCTGGTCATTGTGTGAGCGCTCATCATCTGGGCTTGTATTCCTGTGGAACACCACTGAGGTTCATGGCTCGCAGCGTCTGGTCTACAGTGTTGATGTGTCCATCAATTAGACGCTTCATATCGGAGGTGAAGGGATCAAAGTCAGGACGTCGCTTCCCAGAGCGTTTGAAGTGCCCGTCCTTGTTGCACTCGGCACAGAGCAGCTGCTCCTCACTGACGCTGGCGTTAAGGAAGGATGTGATGTTTCGTAAGGTGGGTACCAGAGACTCCTGCAACTCCTCGTAATGCACCACCAGCAGCTTCCTGGCATAATGCAGCCAGTCCAGAGCATGCGAAGCCCACCAGGACGAGTAACTGTCCACAAATTCAGGCCAGTCTAACAAAACAAACCAAGTTCACACATCGATCGCTGTTTTTTACAACATATTTTACATTATGTTTACATCTTTAAGATATTCTGCTACATTTTCTCTTTCTGATATTTTTGTCAGATATCAACACACAAGGACACAGGTAATTTAGTGCCACCTAGTGTCCAAGCAGTTTCAACGTTTGCGTTCAAAAACTGGTTAGGTCTCCTTTTGATCACATCTTGTTTGATCAGATCTGACCAATTTTATTTTCTTAAAATAAGAACTGTAATACAGTGCTTTGTGATGCAATAAGCATAGATATTGCTCGTGTGTTGTAAATTGTGATGTTGTGATTTAGATTTGGTTGAATCAAATCTGATGCTTTCACAGATTTCACACGCACATGTGTTCCAGGTTTTGGATCAGACACAAAACTACTAGGGATGCACCGAATTTTCGGCCACCGAAAATTTTCGGCCGAAAATGGCCAAAAAGTGCATTTTCGGTTTTCGGCCGAAACACTTTTTTCACCGAAACAACACGGCCGAAAGTTGATGACGTAAGCAGAGTCGTAAGAGCCACGATCTCCCCGCGACAGTCACTTCACACCAGTGGCTCTTAATAGAGAACATTCTCTCTCTTCTTACTCCGTTTGAGCAGCAAACTAAAGAGATCAGCTCATCTGATGCGTCTGTAGCGGACGCTAATCCTGTAGCGCAGCTCTAAAGCGCCGAAAGTGGCGGTAAACACGGTAAAAACTATGAAAAGTCCGCGCTTAGAGTCTGTCAGCGCACGATCCGTAGAAATATGTGAGAAGCCACCAACTGCAGAACCGCAGAATAAGTCTGAGGCACCGGAAGTGGGCGGAGCAAGTATTGCCTTAAAAGGCATTTTGTACTTCCGTGTTTGCTACTTTTCAGTTTAAACCCCGCGTTAATAAAGTTATAATCATGCATTCTTTTTAAACGATTTAATTGGCCTTATTTAAATACAGTCTCAAATCTTTCTCAAATGTCAGTCAGATGGCAAGTCAGCAACCTATTTATACTATTATTAAGACATGCAGAGAAATGTTGTATCCTTTGCACTTGTTCTGAATGCACTTTAAACTTAAATGCATTTTTTAACGGAGGAACGTTTAATTTTACAACATTTCAGCAGGCCAGTAGGTCAAGTTAAACATTTTAGTTTTAGTTGAATTATATTTTATACTCTTGAGTGTTGCAATATGCTTGATACATATTTTCATATTTGTAACTTAGGGTTAAGGCCATTTTATTTCATTTATTCTTTGAAAGTTCATTTTTAATTTATGAAATTGCAATGCCTTTGTTTTAGTACATTTAGTACACCATCATAGCAATAATGCAATTGTTTCGGTTTTCGGTTTTCGGCCAGGCTTTCCTCTTTTTCGGTTTTCGGTTTCGGCCAAGAATTTTCATTTCGGTGCATCCCTAAAAACTACGATGAGATTTTGTGTCGAATGTGAAGTATGAAAATTTGCGCAAAAATGTCCATGCCAGAACTTAACTGTACAACAAACGGTTTCGAAGTTAGAGAGTAAAGGACGTTTCGGGGTGTTGTAGAGCCATCCATTGACCACTTTTGGACGACTTTTGCTTTTTGCTCTATGTATATTTTGTCATTTGCATTTTTCTTGTGTTCTTTGTTCTTATATATTGTTAAATTTTAACCGTTTCTGTCCTTCTATATTTTGGACCATATTTTAATATATTATGATTATTTATTTTGGTTATTCCATGTGTATATTTTATGTCATCTTTTTATTTGCACCAAACGTAATAGCAATACTAATTTCATTGTAACGCTGTGAAACAATGACAATAAAGGCATTCTATTCTAATTGGTTCGACTGCAAATGTAAAAATGCTGTACGGTTTGGGATGTGTGCATTCTCTTTGTAAAATCTTACAATAACTATAAGGATCCGGCGCTTAAAAATAGTCTCAGTCTATCTGATCCTTGTCACTGGTCATGAATAATGCATGTCAAGGATAACGTCTTTATGATGTCAGCACAAACTCAGAGTGTGGTGATGTTGTCAGAAATTAAGAATGCAGAAAATGCTGTCTTGATTGTACAATTGAACATGTAAATTGTGATCTACCTTTGCTCTTCCAGTGGCGTTCAGAGGCGTAACCCAGGTGTCCAGCACACTTGCGGTTGAACTCTGCGGTAAGAGCACGGTAAGGGTTCCGGATCAGCAGGATGGCAGAGTCAAACATCTCCACGTCCCGCTGTCCACTCTCGTGCGTCTTCACACAGATGGTGCGTCCACTCTTCCAGTAGTCCTTCTCCCCCCTGAAGCCTGAGTGAACAAACCTCTGTCAGCACAGTTGCACCGCTTCATATCTTGAAATAAATGTTTTTATAGTCTGGTTTGCTCAATGTTGTGTTACCTTTTGTTTAGTAGGTAACTGATCCTTTAAATTCATTTAAAACTGTTATACAAGGCACAAACCGTCCTCACTTCAGATGAGCTCAAGAAAACAGTCGACTGACAGCTAGTTCATGTTTTCATGTTTTATAACTACCTGAGTTATTCAAGATTTAAACAGTAATATGGTTTAAAGGGATTTTTTTTAACACATCGGACAACTGTTACTCTTAAGCTGATTTTTTTAAAAGATTAACTGATACCAACTTAGTAAAGTTTGAAAATACAATTGTTACGTACAGTATATTAAATTGGTGCTTATAAAACATAAATAGAGCTTTTATAGTTGTATTTCTATACAGCTTACTATGTGTAATATGGTAAGAACAAGGTTTTTTTAATAGTTTACTGATGCTGAACTAATGATTCATAGTTGCTGTTATTACAAACTGTTTTTTTGTGTTTCTGTGGAAACGAAGCTAATGGAAGCATCATGGATTTAGACTTATGAAAACAAGCATGAGGTGTTGTTGCGGTCGAATGTGTCGGCGCTGCAGATGTTGTGGTGACCTCACCTCTGTTGTACAAGGTTCCATCGAAGTAGAAGCTGCCAGTGTAGAAGCCGGTCGCCAGCTCGATCAGATGTCTGAGCCATGTGTTTCCCGCGCCGGGAAAACTAGACAGAGCAACAAGCGGCCCGGACTTCTCCGGCAAAAATCTCTTCTCTGTGCATCTGGAATCTACAGAACAGCAGATTAGGACTGTCGTGAAGTACGTTTTGACAAAATGGTGTCACCTAGTATCGGTGTCCGATACACCTGCAGTACGGGCGGCTGCGAGCTGCGATTCACACACTGCTGCTCTGACTGCGGCTGCTGAAGACTGAAGTGGCGGCTGCTGAAGCCACAGAAACAGTCCGGAGCTCGGACCAGAGCCAGAGGAAACTCCTGCATGGAGAAGAAAGCAGAGAAATGAGGACGGAGAGAGAGGCGGAGGGCGAGAGTGAAGACTGCGACCTGCTCGGTGCAGCGCTGGGCGCAGCTCTGTGTCGTGAGGTTCGGCTGCAGCACCAAGGCCGCCGCCATCATGTCAGCGGGTTTCAGAAAACAGCCCAAGTAATGCACGTTTCTGTCTGCGGGAAGGAGAAACCAATATTACAACTACTGTATGTTAATCATTCTAAATTATATTAACTATAAGTTAATTATATAACTAAATTAACTAATGTTGGATTAGACTCAACTTTATTGTCGATGTGCAAGGGATGCGTACAGAGCTAGAGGATTGCGGTTAGCTTTTAGCCAGAAGAGGATTTGCGGTCTATTTATCATCGATAAATAGTTGTTTTACAAGTATAACAAGTAAACTAATAAAACTACGTACGTATTATTAGTTTACCACTTGTTTTACAAGTACGTATTATTAGATATTAGTTTACCACTATGACACAAATGCAAGTATGTATGTGTGCATGCAAAGTGTGTGTGAGCTCTCACATCTGGTTTGTCCGGGCTGAAGCAGCTGGACTCTGAAGACAGAAAGACGAAACACTCCTCCACACACGGAGTCTTTCTCTCCTCTGCAGTACAGATTACACTCGTCTTCTCTCGCTCGGCCACCGCTGATGCGGTTGCCACAGTAACACTCTGAGCCATGTTCAAGGCCGGCAAACTGGTACCCGCTGTACAAAACAGAGGATGGGTGTGAGTCTGTGCGTTGGAGAGAGAGAGAAAGTGTGTGTGTGTGTGTGTGTGTGTTAAAGAGACAGAGAGAGGGAAGTGGTGAAGATTTGAGAACTATCAGAATAAAGAAGATCATCAGAAGCTCCTGTAAGAACTACATTTTGAAATGACATTGTTGGATAATCCCTTCAGAAATGCCATTACAATAATTCATCTTAGCACTTTGGGTAGGTACAAGACAACTGCCACACACTGATCCACTGGGAATGAGTGAAAACACAAAGCGTGCATGTTTTTTTTTATTTTAAGCATTTTAGTTCATTTTGAGATGAGAGATGAGGACCGTACCCGCCGCTGCAGGTGTCCTGACACAAACCGCTGCTCATTTTGCTGGAGTGTTGGAACAGTGGCCCTTTGAGCGCTCGATCTCCGGCGTCGTCCCGGAAACAGCCCATGTACACGCCTGAAACCGCAGCACGAATCAACATCACAATCACAACAGCGCGGAGGGTTGCATCACTCACCTTTGTGCCGTGCCGTTCTCTGTGCTCGGACCTTCTCGGCTCTGGACTCGTCCTGTTCGGACACCAGGTTGTGGAACCAGCGTCGTCTCAGCTGTCGAATCTCCAGGTTTCTTGAGATCAGCCACTGTGGCCTGCTGTTGCGATCCGGATGTTCCTCAATGCTGTAGCCGGAGCGGAGCGCCGGAGCCTCCAGGGCTTTAGGGGGAGATGGCACGGATGGCACCTGGAAGTGGCCGCTGTGTCTCTGGAGGAAGAGGACACTTCCCGCCATTATGTAGGCCACTCCGAGGAACAGGAAGAGCAGCTGCGTCCGACGCAGGAACCGCTGAAGTTGGTAGAAAGGTTTCATCCTGTCCTCATTGGACAATTCAGCAGCTGTAATTCCACATGGTCAGTTCCAAACTTCATGCGCTTGAGTTTAGGTGGAGGATCTGACGTTCAGATGATGCTGCGTGTTTTCAGGAAAAGGAAAACAGAAAGGTTAATCCGGGACGCAAACCTTCTCTTTTAGTGACATCACACGTGGATTATTGTGATACACAATTGGATATAAACATTCAAATACATTTAAAGTGGTCCAATTTAAAGGGATCAAAGAGTTGGATGCAGACGCACTCCAAAAATAAGCTAACACTGGTGGACCATTTGTTAAGAACAAAAAGAATCCAGTGTTTGAATTTAATTACATGTTCTGGAGGAATATGGCACGCTCTCAAAACTTCAAAAAGAAAACTTCAAAGCTCAATCTTAAAAATAGATTCCTTCCAGTGGTTCAATAGTGAATGTCAGGAGTGCGCAGAGGCCAACTCTCAACACTCTCTCAGTCCCTCAGAAATGACTAATAAAAAAGAGAGTGAGAGAGAGATAAAACACAATTATACACTAAATTATACTACACAGCATACACTACACAATAGTACACTGAATTGCACTACACTACACTACACAATAATACACTGAAATGTACTACACTACATAATACTACACTAAACTACAAAACACTACATTACACAATAGTACACTAAAACACACAAATTACACAAAACTGTCACTACTTCACATAAATATTACACCATCAGCCTCATCAGCATAAAAGCTGTTCTCAAACGGGCCGGATAACTTAGTATAAATGTAACTAATTGTAACCAACTGTAATGTAAAAATAAATGTCAGTCAGTCAGTCAGTCATCTTCTACCGCTTCATCCTTTACAGGGTCGCGGGGAGCTGGCGCCTATCTCAGCGTCTTAGGGCCGGAGGCAGGATACAAACTACTCCTTAATATTAAATAACTCATTATTTATTATAACTTTATTTATTATAAGTGACAATTGCAGTTGCATAGAAAACCTATACTTGGTTGTTGCTCTAACATAAACCCTTTTTAATTTTGTCAGCTTATAAAACACATAACTCCATTAATGACGGATCAAACTGTCCAAGTGAATAAAGAAAAATAACACAAAATGTGCCGCGGCTAACATTGCCTCGGCTACCATAGTCAAAAGGCATTGTGGGAAAAGTTTTTGGTCAACGCATGCTCTTAATTAAAATTTTGGTATCTATTTTTTGACACTCAAAACTTTTAAGCTCTCACGGGCCACATAAAATGACATGGCGGGCCGAATCTGGACCTGGGGCTATACTCCACTAAACCAAACAATTTTACTCTTGCTCAACTCCTCACCACCCAAAAGAACATATCATTGCCTTATTCCTGTCATGAAGTACACTTCATCAGATGACGTGAACGATTGGACAGTAATTCTTCTGGTGTGACTGGAGATCAAGGGAGATCTGAGGGACACGGTTGAAACACCAGTGATCCCGTTCTGAGTTCAGGGAGAACCTCAGCTCCATTCTTGCGTTACTAAGAAGACTGACACACTGCAGACAATATGGATGTTCACACACAGCCATGCACAGGGTCGTTATTTGTCGTTCCATGCAACAGCTCTGCTTTTCTTAGCAAAAATAATTACGTTCTCGCGAGGGTCATTTTTTTAAATAACGCATGATCCACGGCAACAATGATTCCGCATGACTGAGTAGATGAAGCAACGAAGATCTGACAGAAGACCAAGACACCATGAATCTTTCACGACATTACAGTTACTGGGCAAGAGATATAACGTCACACTCCTCACTAAAGATGCTAGATTAATTAGAATAAAGGAGTAAACAGAACTTCGGTTTCGGCCAGAGCGGCGTCGATGATGATGATGATGATGATGATGTGGACTGAATTCTGATCTCCAGCAGCCCATAGCTAGAACGCGCTTTTGTTCCTAGTCGATATGGCGGAGAAACATTTGAAGATCCAGAATGAATAATTAGTCAATTCCGAAGCACACGGATCATCACGAACGCTGCTATTTGAGCTCGCACATCAAACGTGTGCGGTGGTGGTCCTCACCTGATGATCCCGGATGGAGGGAGAGTCTGAAATTTCATCTTAGTCGAGCTGCGTCTCGTGATGCGTGTCACTAATCCGCCAGCCATCTCTTATGCTGCATAACCGTGAATGCGCTACAACAGCCATAATCCAGACAGAAATCCCCCACGGTCGCGCGACCGCGCGCGCCTCTTTTGCTTTGCTCCTCGACCCTCGGCGAACGCAAACGCACGTCAGAACGCAGCAGCTTCGAGTCGACTGCGCATGTGCGAGCCAGGGCGAGTCCATGAGCGCAATTGGGCTTCTGGCATGAGTCGTGGTAAACATTAATAATAAAATAAAAAGTGTGTCTGACAAGGAATCTGGTGCGAATCAATTCTTGTAAAACTCACAACTATAGCAATAAATCTCGCCGGATTGGCATGGAGAGCAAAGAAACAAGTGTTGTGACTATGAGTGATTGATATGCAGAGCACAGGATGGGAACTATTCTGAAGAACAGTGAATGCATTATGCAATACTGCATCATGTTATTACATTAAGAAGGAAGTTGGAAACAGATACTTACAGAAAGGGTGTGAAGTAACCATCACCATATAGACAAGCCACAACAAAGCAGCTTCATCTGTCTTCACATCACGCAGGACTCTTGTGAACTGTTCACACAGACGCAGTGTTGAAGAAGACACATCAACGTCTCTTCTTCCTGAGGCGGCTGAGGAAGATTGGATTGAGCCCCAGCATCATCTGAATGTTCTACACCTGCACTGAGAACGAGGGACAGCATATTCCTTCAGTCAGACTAATGAACATTCAGAACCAACACAGCCGCTACAAAAAAATCCACTGTCTGGTGTGACAGTATTATGTGTGCGATATGAGAATCTCAAGACATAAGCTAGAAAAATAGAATAGAATTGTATTGTCATTGTCAAGTACAACTACGAGTGCACTCAGCAGTTCACATCTCAAGAAACCTAAGCATTAAATAAAATAATACAAATAACCAAAAAACACCGTCCTGAAAACAGCAGGTCAAAGAGATGGTGGGCATGGTGTGAGGGGTCCGCTGTGAGGGCCTTGACTCTGCTTTGCCATCAGGACCTGGGTCGCTCTTCAGGGAGAGAGCTGAGTGTTTCACTCTTTGGACCCTGCATAGGTATCACACTCAAAACAGTACAGTCCAATCCTGTTAATTGGAACACATCAGGACTCTACCATTTTGGCCCAATAAAACAGCTACCCTCTTTCACCTTTTTTGCAAACCCATTATAATTGTGCCTGAAATTACAAGCTTAAACGCTTGTAAACCAAAGTCTTTCCTCATCTCTCACTGCATAGTCGCAGTGAAGCCAAATTCTAAGCTTTGCTGAACTTTCTAGTCTTTCTGCCATGTTGAATCTTGGTTCATGTAGACTCATGAGGGTCTATTCTGTCTATTCAAGCTCGAGGACCAAACCCCTAAATATGTACAGCGATTATGCTTCTCATCACGATAGGGAGGTTGGAGAGTTGGACTTGCCATCAAAAGGTTACAAGTTCTAGAGCAAGAAAAAAAGAACCTGATCTGCTTCCTGGGATAGTAAGAAACATGTGCTTTGACAAAAAAGTATGTAATTTGATTTAAAACAGAGCTGTACGTGCAAGAACCCAAGAGCAAGAGTGACAAACACTTTCACACTCACTGTGTGTAAGTAAATGTGCTCTTTTTGTTCCTCTAGCTAGCACCTAACCACACCCTTTAGATCCACTAGCACCTTCATGGCGTGACATCTTTCATAACACAGGGTTAAATTAACAATTTAACAAAATCTTCTCTGAAACAATAAAAATATTCCCTATTCAGTGAACATCATGATAGTTTTATATGAATTTTACTGTAACAATTTGCTTCTTAAGCACTTAATTTTTAGAACTCACTAAAAACGCACTCAATTCAATCACTCAATTCAATTCAATTCGCACAACAGTAAGTCCAAGATGTCAGTTTTCTTTAGAAGCTGTTTGTCATGACTTATATCATCTCTGTTATCATATCATCATTTTCCTTGTTAGAATGGCTCTGGGGAAGGATCTGTAACCATGGCAACAAAACAATGGCCCAGATTATGATTATTAGTAAACGATCTGCAGCTTTCAAATGTCCCACTCAATTTCTTCAGCATTTGTGATGTCGAATTGTAAAGGTAAAGAAAAAACACTTCTGACACATGAATAAATGTTTATGTCTTTTAATAAGTTACATAAGGTTAACTGAAGTCAATTAAACCAGATTTGTGTGTCTTCCTCAAGCATAAATGACGGAGACATTTGGAGTTCATTCATCATCAAGCTGGTGAAGGTTATTCTGACAGATGAAGAGTCCTCAGTTATGCTTCATTCACGTGATTTACCAGCAGTATCTGTCATCGCTTCTGCTTGTGCCTCTTCCTCTGTGTGTCTCTGCTGTTCTGCCAACATGTCCTTCAGCTTCATGTCCAGCAGCGGATCCCGAGGTTCTGACGTCCCCTGCTGGTCACACAATAGAGTGAGCGTGACTGTTAAATTACGTAGAAGGTCACTTCTGTCATACTCACTCCTCTTTTCCTCAAGTGAAGACCCTCGGTGAGAAGAGCTTTAGCCGTCTCCTCAAACAGCAGCTCCTGCTTCACATCTCCTCTGCTTTCCAGTTCAGCCATCTTCATTACAAACCTGCACCAGTAGACAGCGGCACAGCGCTCAACACACACAAACACAGATCAATGCACACATGGCACAACACTCATGCGTACAGTCATACATAATCACAAAGGCCTCTGACCTCTGACAGGGCGACGTGAAGCCGGGCCTGAGAAGGTCAAACGCTCTCGGTCCGTTACCATAAACCTGGAAAAACTTTCTGCAAACACAAGAACGGAAGAGCACACTTTAACGCTAATGTTCTGCCAATAATGCACAATTTTATAATAATGGTAGGGATGCAAGGCTGATTTTTTTTGTTGGTGTTGTATTTGAGATACAATGAAAAACTCAACATGTAAAGACTAAAAAGCAATGTGTAGTTTTATTAAAAAAAAACAATAACTTTAACTTCAATAAAACACAAAAAATAACAAAAAAACTACTAGGGGTGCCCTAGATAGTTGCGTACAGTAGTATAAGATTATTAAAATAATAATTAAAAAAACTAATTACATAAAAAAAACACTGCCATTGTAATACACTGTAACTTCTGCATTTCACATACACGTTTACAAATTCTATAAAACAAAGTCCGAAATTGTACACTTTTACTGTTTGTATTTATTTGCATTTTCATTCCAGTTTAAATCCTGATACTGAACAGTAAAACAATTGACTTGTTTTTATATTTAAGATACTTTTAATTTTGAGGTAAGATCATCTTTATTCGTATTGCACATTTGTGTAAGGACATTGAGAAAGTGCAGGAAACAAGACGCTGGTTCTCACGCGCGGGTCTCGTCCTCGCGGTAGATGACGTCAGGCACCGGGTCGGTTCGGCGGGGTCCCTCGCGCTTCGGCTGCGTTTTCGGGGGAAACGCGGCGAACACGTCGAACCAGACCGGTCGGTCTCGCTGCTTGATGACGCCGGCCCGCATTAAATCACGAACCCTACACGCGGAACCAGCGTTAGACTCATCGCGGCCGACCTTCACCTGAACACGGTTGCACGACTTACCGAGTGAAGACCGTGCCGAAATTCTCCAGGCGGCTTCCAGCCATGACGCTGACGCTGACGCTCACGCCAACCTGCGCCGTACGACGACTCTTCACGCAGGCTGTAGAACGCAGACGGGCGCCGCCATCAGAGCGAAGTCACTTCCGGTATAGTACGGAAATCCGTTGGGTCCAAATAAACTACAAATCATTTCTACTCACTCACATGTAAATATTTTGGCCCGATTTCATTCTTTTGACACAATTTTTTCATTTTGATAGACGACTAAACAACTGAGAAAACATAATTACCACAAAAATAATATACCATAAAAATATCTATAAACACACTCCACTTGTTAGAAGAAATCTGTGCAGAACTTCCCTCAGGGATTAATAAAGTGCATGCATACCAAGTACATATAACTTCTACGACCTACCAGAATTGTTCCTGTGATTTGTCACATCAGAAGGCATAAAGCGTCCGTGTAAACGCGGCAATGTCCAATGTGGACTTTGACTAGGAAACACCAAAGCCGTTGTAGTATTTTATTCAACCGCTTGTACGTGCTGGAGTGTTTTGAATCTTAACTCAGACCTTCAGATCCTTGGTTGGCAGATGGTTCGTTTTATTTGCAGCCTTTCAGATCCTGTTGATTGATGTTTGTCTGAAAAGTGTGGCGCCTTTGACAGCATATGTAATGATGGAACACAAACCTTCCAGAAGATAAAAAAAAACTGTCTTGCCCGCTATCACCAAGCTATTGTCTTGTTTAGCGTAATTCAGATGTTGTTGTCTTGTTGTTATGGTCACTCTTGGGTAAATTCTTCAATGGTCATTGTGGGTCATCGCTGTTCCTATGGTAAGCTAGATTTGCAAACTTTTAAAAAAGTGCTTCCTTTTCTCAATCGGTTCTGATTTCCTCTGGATCTCTGCATGAACGTCAACAGACGGGCTGCTTCTACTCAAGTGATTTCTTAATGCGGTGTGTCAGTGATCAGTTGTGATTTAATTGGCTCGTATAATTATCATTATTATAATAATAATAACAACGGATGATGATCTAAAACATTTAACAAACATCTGTCAAGTATGACAAACATGAAAAAGTATTTTTAAAAATCAGGTCAGTTATTTACATTGTTTACACAACTGCAGTTGTCAATCTCTCACAGACACACTTTACATTTAACAGCTGAAGAATCGACAAGACGCATTTAACTTCAGATGTGGACATTTAATGCGCTTCAGCGCGGCTCTTCACATCCGCTCTGGTGACCAAACAGTCCAGAAACAAGTGAGTTCGCTGATGGAACGGGATGCATGGGACATTCAAGTTTTGAATCTCATCATCAGAAAAAGAATTTGTGGATTAGGACAAGCAAGTCACTGAGCTGGAGAGGTAGAGACCAACAACGTCCATCCAATATATACATCATGTACACCAACAGTTCAGTGTTGCTTAGGAGGAAGTTCAGGGGCGCGAGGAATTATCAGCGATCTATATCATTTCAACACGGCTGCCCGTGCTTGTGTCATTATATCATTTCTCTAGTGCAGGACAACTTAAAAGCAAAAAAAAAATATGTACAATTATATGCATTTCTTAAAATTTAAATCAAATTTCACAGGCCTAAAACATGTGCAGGCTACTTCAACTTCTACAGCAGAGTCATGTTGTGTTCTTCTACCCACTACTCACGTATGTGCACTGGAGGATCATGGGATCATGCCGGAGAGAGAGGAAGAACAATCATCTAAAAATATATTAGATATTTTCACTTATTGAAGAGTATGCAGAAAGCATCATGGGAAACTCAGAAACATCACAGCTAAACTCCAGAAAAACCACCACTTCGGCTCTTCAGATCCAGGCTTTTGAACTTTGACCCCTATATCAACCACATCTGCATTGTTTGAGTTAGTTCTAATCATTTGCATCTCACAAGGTCAAAGGTTATCGGCACTGTTATGACCACCACACACGGGTCGGCTGTGTAGGTTGAGCTGGACCCTGGAGTCTGCGTGCTTGCAGCATCACTTTCGGGTGAGAGACGAGTCGAGACAAGTTCCGACATAATGAACCAGAACTACACACGTCAGGGGCCGACACAAGACTGTCTCCCTTTTGACACAAGGGTCAAAGTAAACTCATCCTGGACCCTGACGAAAGCCCATAATATTGCGTAAGAGTGAGTGAAATGATGAGAATCTTGACAAATCCGTCTCTGCAAAGCGAAAACACCAAAACACTCCAGTTTCACGCCTGTGACACTACAGTTTAGTCAGGGTGGAATCAGGGGCCACGACCCTGACGCCCCGGATGAGAGTTTGTGCAGGAAGCTGTAGACCTGCACGTCGTGGTCCTTGGGGCTAGAGAAGACCCCATCCCTGCCACACCTCAACTCTTCAGCAGAAAAACTCTGTTTAGTATATATTACCGCACATACACGTCACAACATGGCTAGTTCTAGATTCCAGTGTGGTGCTACGCAGGTTGAGGTCCGGGGTCAGTTTTCCGGGGTGAGGGGTGGGCACGAGGGTGGTCCCTGTGACATCACTGTCGTCCTCTATCT
Organism: Paedocypris micromegethes; assembly: GCA_028031935.1. NCBI lineage: Eukaryota > Metazoa > Chordata > Actinopteri > Cypriniformes > Paedocypris > Paedocypris micromegethes. The sequence goes on along the minus strand of CM051503.1, from coordinate 4,383,991 downwards.
ACTCCCACACCAGAGGAGACGGAGGCATCTCAGATGGCTGAGCCACTGTGGAGCTGTGAGGGATGATGCATTAAATACAGAAGCGTTAAAATGAAGCTAAACAAAAACAAACACGCTTTATAGATGAGGAAGAGCAGCAGCTCTGACCTGATGAAGCTCTTGAATGCGGCCGACTGAGGGTTGATGCAGAGCGGCACACGATTCCCCTTCTGCTGCTCCAGGATGAACTGATGAATGATCTCTATGTGAAGGAAACGTCACACAAACACGTGTCAGTGGCGAAAGTCACAGCTTTGGCACGATTCGAACTGACCTTTGACCTGCCGCACTGACGTCAGGTTTTTTTCAAAGCCGTCGTCAAACTTGGGGTTGGTGACGGGCTCGAAGTCACTGGTGTAGACGCGGCCGGACGACGTGGTGTAGCAGCACTTGCACATGCAGGTGTGGTAACGCAGACGGCCTTCGTCCAGGTACGGGTGCGCCAGAGCGTCCTTCGCTGAGATCCGCTTTGACTGAAAGAAAAGAAAATTAGGACCAAATTAAACAATCTATTACAAGTTTAATCAAATGTGATCAACTGACAGTGAACAAAAAGACACAAAATAGTATAGTTATAATTAAAGAAAAAAATAAATAAAAATAAAATAAATTAAAAAAAAAAAAAAAAAAAAATATATATATATATATATATATATATATATATATACACATATGTATATGATAAAAACCTAATTTTAAAAGGTAGATCAAATTAAAAATACAAAAACATATCACTATTGTTCATCAAATACGATCAATAAAAAAAAAAAAAAACAAATTAGTAACAACAAAAGTTGATACTGTCATAATTGTGATTATGACAAATTGTTAAAAAGGGAAATCAAAACATAATGATGAACTGAGGAAACAATTATTTCAATTCGAAGAAAGGTGTTACACACTCACTGGGTCAAAGACCAACATCCTGCACAAAAGATGAACAGCCTCATGAGTGGCTTGACTAGACAATGTGTAGAGGACAGGAAGTGAGGGCTGCAGAGAAAGGAAGTGATGTCACAGGTCACTAATATCCTCACGCAATCTATAAAATCATTCCAAATGCATTTGCCTTTTAGCAAAACTCACTCAGACAAAACCACTTGCACGCAAACACAATCACTTACCCACACACACACTAACACACCACTACTCAGACACTCATTTGCGGGCGTGCACACACACGCACGCATGCACACACACACCAGCGCTTTCAGCTTTTCTCAGCCTCTCTGTAAATGACTCAGGTAAAAAGCTAAAAGCTTCCTCTGTTTCAGCGATGGAAGGAGACTAAGTAATCAGATTCCCTGTGGAACCGATCTTGCATCAGGCCTCCCTCTCTCTCCCCGTCTGAGGGCCTCACCTGTTTGTGGGGCCCTCTGAGTATATGAGCCCGGGCCCCTTCACACGCCGTCCTCATAGCCTCCAGAGACGGAGTCCCCAGCAGATCCGTGATCAGGTCCAGCTGGAACAGAGAACATGGCCGGGCTCAGACTGAGGAACCCTTCTGAGCTCCAGTGGAGTTCTGCTGCCGTACCTGCTGGATGGGACTCTGGGCCTGGAACAGGATGCGCCGTCCCAGGAGCTCGGCGAAGATGCAGCCCACGGACCAGATGTCAATGGCGTTGGAGTAATGTCTGCTCCCCATCAGGATCTCCGGAGCTCTGTAGTACTGCGTCACCACCTCCTGCGTCATGTGACGAGACTCGTCCGGCTCCTCCACTCTCGCCAGGCCGAAGTCGCAGATCTGAGCAAAGTGTGGGAGAGTTTACATGCGTTTCAGTGAAATATGAATCAGAGAGCGAAACGAGGGAGGTTGTTCTGAGAAGGTCCAGAGCAAGAGTGGGTTTGCACTGACCTTCAGCACACAGTTACTGTTGACCAACAGATTTCCAGGTTTAATGTCCCGGTGCAGAATTCCAGCAGAGTGAAGATACTTGAGTCCTGTTCAAAAAACAGACACACACGTCTGAAAATCCCAGTCATGTTTGTTTGTGAAATAAAGTGTGTGAAAGTGCTGCTATATCACACACTCTTCACTCGTTTCAACGTTGGTTTGTTTTAAATGGTGTCTTACAGCAAGTAAAATGCTAACTGTGAGATTTTTTTGTGCTTGTTTTTCAAAGTGTGTGTGTGCGTGCGCACGCTTGTGCATGTAAGATGTGGGCGAGTGTGTGTTTCTGTATGCATGTGCTCGAGTTTGTGTATAAGAGCATGTTTCATTTTATGCGTTTCTGTTATTAAGCCGGCGTGTTTTTGTAACTCGTGTGTGTGCGCGCACATATTCAAGTGATGTGTATGTTTCCATGATGGAGCCTGTAAGTGTATTTGTGTGTGTTTATGCAAAGTAGTCTGTAGGTGTTTTATTTATATATGTTTGTGTTTTAGAGTGTGTAAAAATACATTTGTGTGAAGTTTGTCTGTGTATATCAGTCTAAGTAAGAATTCGTTTTTGTTGAGTGTGTGTGTGTCCCACCTCGGAGGATCTGGTAGAGAAAGACTTTGACGTGGTCTGCGCTCAGTGGCTGTGGAGACACGATGATCTTGTGCAGGTCACTCTGCATCAACTCTGTCACCACGTAACTGAGTCAGACGAGCGTCAAGGAGAATAATCATGTTCAACACATTCCACCAGTGATTCACTATGACATCACAGTCAGTCAGTCAGTCACGCACAATGACAAATCAAACACAGCTGATGACATCACACTCAGTCAAACATGTTTTATGACATCATCCAGTCAGTCAAACACGACTGATGACATCACAACATGTAAGATAACATTACAGTCAAAACAGCAGTCTTGACGCAGTCAAAGACACTTCTTGTTCTATAAAGATCATGATCAAATGAGCAGGTTGATAGTAATGATAAAATATACAAACACTGATAACTGAAACACAAATCACAGCACACCATTCAGTCTGAATTATAATTAACAAAAAAATCTAAAGAAGTGTTGGTGCAGAATAACAGGGACATGTCTATATCAAAGACGGACCAAAACATCCAGCCATTAAGAGACACACACACTTCTGACATTCAATAATAGATGCATGATGGGAGACTCCAGCTCCACTGAAGCTGCGTGTGACGGAAGCATGACGGAACTGTATACTCATGCTATAAATAAACCTGCCAACAGTGCGGCATCAGCTCAACACACACACACACACACTATAACATTGTGTGTTTTAGTAGAGGTCTGTCACCGTAACTCTACAGTATTGCTACAGGATACATCTCCTCGAAGTAATCGATGTGTGGAGGCTGCAGAATATCCAGCGCTGACAGCACCTGCACACACACACACACACGGTTCACTAATGACACCAGAGTGAGGGGAGTGAGAGAGGCTTGTAAAGTGTTCATACGTTGTCGTGTTTGAAGAAACACAGCATCTTCAGCTCACGGAAAACTCTCTTACATGACACCAGGTTCTGGAAGACGTTGGGCATTTTTTTGAGGGCGACCCGCTTGCCATCCCTGGGGTCTGTGACCGACCTGAAGAAAACAACCAGATGTCAGCTGATTAACTCACCCTCACTGGTGTTAGTGTTAGTGTGTGTGTGTGTGTGTGTGTGTGTGTGTGTGTGTGTGTGTGTGTGTGTGTGTGACTAACACTGTGTCTCTCAAAACACAGCAATGTAACTAAACTGAAAACAAAGTGACTGAGAAGTAACTAGCCGTTCTAACGAAGGCAAAAAGGTCAGATTAACACCTTAGCGACGTTCTAGCGACACCCAACCAACACTCCCAGTCTCCACTTAGCAACAGCAACGACTAAACCAACATTCTCCAGCAAAGACAATAAAACGAGAACAAAGAGTGTAAACAGCAGCGTTACTCCAGAGGAGGGGCAGCTGCCCCCCCCCCTCTCAGATAAGACCCTGACAGGATCAGAGCCACCGACATATGGCAACCTGACAGTGCTAATGACTGAGAGATTTTACAGGTGGAGAGAGAAAGAGGGAGAGAGAAAGAGAGAGAGATCAAGTGAAAGAGGGAGGAAGAAAGAGATCAGACAGGTAGAAAAAGTGAGTGCACGAGACAGAGAGAGATAAGGAAAGAGAGCGAGAGAGAGAAGAAAATATGGAGCAAGAGAGAGCAAGTGAGAGAGGGAGAAAAGGAGAGAGTGTTGAATACTGATAACTGGCCGAAGCGTCACACCCTCTCTCTCTCTCAAACAGGGTGTAAACATATAAAATGAGAAGCGCACTGCGTCGGGTCAGACTGATTTTCACTTTTTTTTTATTCTTGACCACACACCTATTGTCAAATAATCAAAATGGGTTTATGAAAATCAGACACTTTGTTCATTTACTTGATGAACAAAGTCACCCTCAGTCTGACCTGCAGAGAACGTGCAACACTCGCGACCAACACGCAGAAGACGGCGGTCTCTTCAAAGTGGAATCTGAGGGTGCTTTCGTTTAACCCTTTCAAACGCACTCGGAGCGGTTCAGAGCGTACATGTGAACACACCATGCACACCATCTCAGACCCCCTAAACGGCCCCAAAAGCGGACCGTGCTCGGTCTTCCTCCAGCGGTGGTCTGAGTGCGTTTCGTTTGCGGGGCCGTTTGTGGTTCGATCACTTTGTGATATGTGAAAGCGAAGAGATCTCGGTCTACTTCACGGTTCATTTTGCCACGCGCACAAGGCTTCCATACCTGCCGCATAAAGTTTTTCTTTTGATCACACAATAAATTAAATGTGGTATTGACGGAATGACACTATGCCGTGTTAAAGTAATTTTAAAAATGTCCAAGAGAGAGTCAAAATGCATCGAGGGAGAGGTCGCGGAATTAACAGATTCATGTGTGAACAAGACAGGGTCTGGGACCTCTTCACTGCTGACGAGGACCAAGATGAACGGAGTTCTCTTCTGAGTCCACTAGGCTGTGAGCAGTAAAATAACTGAAATCACTTTCCACTGGTTCCCTTTTTGGCTCATTTTAACCAAACTGAGTTTGGTTCGCTTAAAACGAACTATATGTAAAAGCACCCTTAGATCAGTAGCATTTCCTTGTGTTAAACGTTTTCCAGCTACAGAATCAAGAACCGTTTGGTTGATGACACTTCTCTCGGTTGAAAGACAAAATGTGTCTGAATAGACATGATGCACTGTTTAAAACATTACATTTCTAGCATATTTAAAAACTTTGTTGAACATAACATAGTATAAATAGTATAATATAATATACATAGTATGAAAATTATAATATTAATAACATCATGTACTAAATGTGTGGCTATAAGCGCTTGTGTTTAAAATTATTTTATTTTTTGTGGATATGTTATTGGATCTTTTTCTCAGACATATGAATTAAAAGCATATTGTGGATACTATTGTAAATTAAAGCTTTGTACGTCACAATAACAGATTTGTACATTCTTTAGTGCACAGTGATGACATTTAATTACCACGGTGATGCGTTAGTCTCCACACACACATAAGGAGAGAACCCTCATCATCACTACCACCATCCTCGTGCCGCTATACACACACAACCCTTGCCTTGCCAAATCTTCTTCACGGTCGGGAGTCTGAGATTAAAAGGGGCTTAACATTTCCTCTGAATAGTTTTCCTATTAAATATCTAAAACTATTGCCCAACATCAGCAGAGCAGCGCTCTCAGAGAGCTTGATGAAGGCTCAACTTTTTTGAGTCTAAACTCACTGGGGTTTTCCTAAAAGACACTACACAACGTATCACGCTTTAAGCAGAGAGGCAAATAAACACCTTGGTGAAGAAGGAGCCACGGTTTAAATCTTGAGCATGTAAATCAGCTTATCCCTTAAGCAGAGCAAAGTTTCCTTAGGTGCATCCTACATGGCAAATTCTTCACCGCACGTGTTTCTAAAAATACAGCGTCTGTTAAGACAACAGAGCAAAGGCACTGACTGCTTCAGCTCAATCTTTTCTCCACGGATTCCACTTGTTTGTATGTTGGTGCTAACTACACCAAGGTTGTGAGATCAGCTCACAGGGAAAAGACAAACGCAATACTTTTTACTGACAGAAAATCTGAAATTGGCTTGACTAATACAGAGAATTTACACTTTGTTTGTATAATCATTAACTTGTCCAATGTCTCCCATGTGTTATGAAATGATAGAAAAATACAAACAAACGTAACACTATCAGACCGTTTGGCTTATGCATGTGCGCGCATGATGTCTTGTCCGGGATTTGAACCTGTAACCAATTGGTAGCAAGTTAAACTAACTACTAATTGCTCAGAGTAGCATTATTAATGAGAATAAACGTCATCAGTTTCACTCCGTGTAAAATTGTTTAACAGCATCACAAACTCACCAAACGACACCAAAAGCCCCGTATCCGATCGGTCTGTCCGGCTCTATGTCCAGCGGCTGCTGCTGCATGTGATGAGAGTGTTGGTGGTGGTGATGATGATGGTGATGCGCCTTCACGGCTGCAGCCTGAACTTGAGCAGGCGCCGCGGCTGCCGCCGGTCCCGGGGCTTGACCGGGAGCGGGCGAAGGGAAGTACGGCTGTTGCTGGCTCGGGTTCAGCATCACGGCGGCGGCGGCGGCGGCAGCAGCGGCGGCCGCGTGCTGCTGTACGGGGTGAACGGCGGCGGCCGAGCCGGGGTGTTGGAGGTGGTGTTGGCCTGGGTGATGATGGTGGTGCAGGTGGGCAGGAGGCGGGAGATGGGGCATCTGGTGGTGATGGTGCGGGTGATGCGCTGCTACCGCCGCGGCGCCACCGTTGTACGCGGCCATCATTTTGGCGGCGTTGGAAGTAGACGTTCCGCACAGAGCCATACACTCACTCGCCTGCAGAAACGCGCGGTAAAAACGCAACAAAACGGGGAGCGAATAGCGAACGAGATGGAGAGTGAAGCTGTCGAGATGTCAGGCTCTCATTTGGCTGCCATCAAGCCACGAGACTGACGAAACCGAAGCGAAAAAGTCCGGCGAACGGCGACTGGAGGGAGAAGAGCGGCCATGCTGTATCCGATCCGTGATTAGTGCCAACCCGGGAAGATGACAATCACGACCAGCCGACAATCGAAAAGTAAACAACAGAACAGAAAAGTAAAGCAAAGCAGGAGAGAGGGATTAAAGGAAAATCAAGGAGTCCCTCCGGTACAAAACCATCCTGCGCGGCCTTAAATCTCCCTCGACGCGCCGTGTAGAGCAGCAGGCGAACAGCACGAGTTACACCGGGAAAGCACCCTTCATCTTGGAGAATAGTTCACATGCGCCCTTTTGCCTTCATTTGCCCCCGTGCCCCCTACCAGGGCTGCGAGCAGTTGCAAAAGTTACGAGGATCTCGATCAGGCCGCCGTCGCCACCGCCTCGCTTTCCGCTCGCCAGCTTGTTTACATCGGTTTAAAAAGGCAAACTAGTCGCGCCTTACAGGGGAACTGTGTCGGGCGGAATAGGTGCGTGTGGCGTGGAGCGGCGCTCGGTGGAGAGAGTGGACTGATCCTGATCCGTCAGAATCCCTTCGAAACACCCATCACGCCGCTCAGCACCGCGATCCGGATTCCTAGAATGAGGAAAACATTCCTCCGGAGCCTTCAACGTATTCGCCCCACCAACAGAGACATGTCGCGCTTTTGCTTCTCGCTTCCGCTTGTAAATCCAGGGAACGCAAAATGGGGATATAAGCTCCAGCGTTACTCGCGGTGCGCGTCCGAAACTCTCGCCGGATGGTGCCGCCAGGACCTGGGAACAGCACACGCGCAGCCGTCAAGTCCATTTTAAGATTGACATGCGCTTCGGCCAATCACGATCCTCGTTGGCAGCGGTGCAGCCAATCAGAAACTTAGAGGCAAAGGCGGTGTTCCTGCAGCCACAGCCAACGGCGCCTTATTGCGTTCGGAAGCTGGCGCCATTATGGCTTCGGGTTCCGGTGAGAAGCCAACAGACGCCAATGGAACTCTTGAGCCAAAATGGCGAGTGAAAGGCGTCACTTACCGCGGCGCGAAGGAAAACAGAACCGACTGCTTCGACACCTGTCGTCGAGGAGCCCGCGATGTCTTTTTCCTGACTTTACAAATCAATGCCAATACAAAGCTGAAGATAAAGGCGGCCAAACTTTATATTCGAATCGCTACACTAGATGATCGATGACACGTCTTGTATTCGTGAAACTCAGAAACGTTGTTGCATGTTTTTTTTCTTTATACTGAACATGAAATTAAAAACGTCACAGTATTAATAATTGTTTTTAATAACAACATTCGCATATTTTTCAAAAACGTGTGTGTGTGCGCGCGCCCGCCCATGACTTATTAACGATTAAAATAATAGTAAACCAATTTACAAAATTAACTTAATGTGAGCTGTAATTATATATAATTTTATAATTATATTATAACGATGTCATTATAAACAACACACTTGCTTGATTATAGTTCTTCATTAACTGTGATGCTTAAGCCCAAATGCTTGGCATGTTTCTGAACTTTGACCTCAGGCATGTTTCTCCATGAACGAAGTCTGACCAAGCCAAAACAACACAAACAAAAATGGCTTGTTACTGAGTTAAAAAGATTTCAGAAAAATACTTAAAATTAACACACAGTTTGTTATTATCATGAATCAATAAATTAGAATTTAAAAAGGCAAAACAAACGGCAAAAACTACGTGATCATAAACGTAATAAAAATATCAAAAGAATGTATGACATTTTAAACATAAATTGTATAGACAAAATTAATATACGTAATTTTTTGACTACAATTAATGTAATATTACATGTTACTGTGTGTGTGTGTGTGCGTGCGTGCGTGCGTGCG
>CM051503.1:4279603-4375165 GCA_028031935.1 Paedocypris micromegethes | reverse complement strand
CGTGCGTGCGTGTGTGTGTGTGTGTGTGTGTGTGTGTGTGTGTGAATCCTAATAAATAATTGCAGAAAATGAATTGAAGCAGCTCAGTTAAAACAAAATTAGTACAAAAGTACAAGTGTAAAAATTGAAAGCTCAATTTGAATGGATCAAAAAAAAGCCAAACTGGCCTTGATTAATTTCGGAGATATGAGTCAGATGTTTCCAAAAATACTAAAACAATTTGAGCCTAGAGTCAAACTATCAGCAAAGAGCCCAACTGTTAAAAGACAACATGCTGTTGTGGTTAGACACACAGACCGCTCTAAAGAGGAATGCTGTAATCATTTGTATATGCTTGTATTGCTTGTAAACTATAAGATTGTAAACTTTCAATACGACCACATTAATGCTCTGCATTTTAACCCATCCTATGAAGTTACACACATACATACTCAGTGAACAGACTTGTCTTGGCATCGGGGGCATGTGGGGGTCAGTGTCTTGCTCAAGGACACTTGTGAACCCTACCAGACTAGAATTCGAAAATGTAAATCCTGGGTGGAAGATCTAACTCCGCCCCGCTGGACCACATCTGCCTAAACTAAAAAAAACACGCTTTTGTCGAAATTTCCATTTCTGCATCTATAGTTTTTTAAAACGCGACATTAAAAGGACACATGCGCCACCTTGTGGTGAAACGCCACATGTTTGGGGAAAAACAAACTGGGCATCTTTACAGTCATTGGCAGACGATTTTATCAGACTTCCATAAAGAGGATCAATTGAAGATATCTGTCTAGTAGATATTTACTCAAGTATTTGTAAAGAAATACACTAGACAGGACAGCAAGTTTTACAGTCTTCTTTTATTCTTTTGTGTCAAGGTGCTGGCGAAAGGCTTTTTTAAACGTTCCACCAGAGAGAAGGTATCTACAAAGCATCTGCAATAGAATCACAAACACATCCTCGTCTTCAATACGTTTATTAGCATTGACAGTTTGAGACGTCAGATGATTAACAGTCAAACATGGCACGAGTGAGGATGGTGGGAATAGAGACTTTCTCTCGATTAACTTCTCGCTTCACACAGGCACCTGAACATCAACTCTGCATATAATCCAGCACGGGGATGAAGACGAACGCGCACGCAAGTCAAAAAAAACAATGTATCTCATCCCGTTTCTCAATCCATCTCTCTCTCTCTACTTAGATCCGTAGAAACAATTTACATTGCTGTCAGATCATCTGTAGAGTAAGTGCTAATTGAAACTGAGGAAAGTCATCTAATGTGCAACTGCTCACAACAGAAAGTCTGTCGCTCTGTGCATAGACTCCGTTTGTATGATCACACGACACCCAGCCTTCTGAACCAACAGGTCGATGTGTGTGACGGAGCCATATTAATATTTAACTCTCAGAACAAATGTAATCTTGAATATCAAAACGATTGTTAAAAAAGATTTGTAGAGAACAAGCATAAAAACTCAAAGGGGTAAAATATATAGTTAGACATGACAGAATTGCATGTGAACAGTGCTTTATGAAGGTGTGATGAGCACATGATAATGGTGAGGATGATGAAATGAGCAAATGATGAGCTTATGACCATCAAAATGAGCATTTGGTGAAGGTGCTGTGCCTGTGATGAGAACACTTCGAAAGTAAAGAGCAAGAAACAAGCATTTGATGAGCACATTACCTGCATGACATCACATGAGGAGTGCATGAGCACACAAGCACAAAATGAGCACATAATGAGCGGGTGATGAATACACAATGTGCATGAGAAGAGCTCACCATGAACACATGAACACGTGCAAAGCGTGCATGATAAGCGTGTGATGAGCACATAAGGAGCATGAGAAGCCTCGGATGAGCACAAGAAAAGCATGTGATGAAAGTGGTGAGAATCTGATCTGAGCAATAGACCAACTTGATGAGCCACCGATGAGCACATGACAAGCGTAAGCATTGAAAGAGAGGTAACGCTTGTAAAAGATTAGTGAGAGTCTGTGTTTGTTTGATTGAATCAACAAATAACAAAACAAAACAACAACTGAGAAATATGACACAGAAGTTGTGAAGTTTTCCGTCAGTGAAACATCAGTCATCTGAAATCAAAACCTCAATGCGTCTTGAAGTGACAAGAAGCAGAGGAACAGAAGCAGCCGTCATGGAGCCATTAGTGTGAACGCTGTCGCGGCCAATCCAGTCCTTCTCTGGCCTGTAACCGCTAGATAAAATCCAGATCAAACAGTATGTGTGATGAAGTCAGGGTAAAATGCTACACCACATGCTGACGATGGGCCCAAACCAGCGCCGAGCCACCAGAGTCTGTTCAGTTCATCTGGTGTAGCTGTAGCGGTGTTGCTAACAGTACTGGCACCGTCTTGTACAGAAATGAAATGAAGACAATGATTAATCCCAAGGACGAGCTGAAGGCCTGAATCTCTTGTGTTCTGCTTCAGACAACGTGACATATTCAGCCTTCTAGAAAAACATCTCACTCGTCACTGAGCTGGGTCGTCCCACAAATCACTGTACAGAACCACTCGCTCTGGATCTAAACAGAAAAAAAAAAAAGAGACAAACAAATGATTTGGAGTAAAAGCAGATGAATAAGCAGCGACAACAAAAAGTCACTCACCTTGTTTCTGCAAATTCAAAATCTCTTCCATTTCTGTATAATCAAAAGGACAAAGACAGAAAAAGACAATCAGAGAGAGAGAGACACACAAAAAAAGAAACCGAGAGAAAAATAGATTAGACAATAATCAGGAACTTTCAGACAAACTGCTAATGTTTTTTTTCCCCACAAGTAGCACACAGGCACACCAAACTAGTTACCTTTAGTGTGATAGTTGACAGCAGCTTTTAGGTCAAATGACCCATGATTGGACGTGCGGGCGGGGCCCCGGGTCGGGAAGGGAGGAGCCAAAACGTCCCCCACGTCCTTAGAGGAAGAACAAAACACTATTGCACCATAAAGCCTCGTCCCTTCAGGCCGAGCGTCAGAGGCCTCGGGTTCGGACATGCTCGCCACTCCTTTGCCACCACTAGTTCGTTCGTCCGACTCTGCAGCCCTGGGAAAAGGTGCTGGACGAGGCCCATTAGAGGTGGTCTGGGTGGACACAATGGCAGGCGAGCCGCCCTGAAAGCTCACCTCCACAGACACAGCCCGTCCACTCAGGCGAAGAGCTGTGCTCTCGGGTCCGGCACTGGGCTCGTTGATAAAGGACAGGCCCCACTGGTTCTGGAAAATGGCGCCCAGGGACTTCCGGTTGGTCAGAGAAGCAGGGGGATCGGCTTGACGTCCGCTCGGGAGTGACACTTGCATACTGGATGGGGAAAGGGGGTAAATGAACAGACTGGGCTTCCTGGGTTCAGCCGGCGATTGACCACAGCTTCCGATGGCAGACGTCACTCCAGCAGGGGGCGACGCTACATTCTCAGCAGCACCAGTGGGAGACACCAGCAGAAGAGCGGCGCTGGTGGTCGTACTCAAGTGGGATCCAGGCAGAGCGCAGCCGTTTCCTCCTTCTGCCATCAGGCCGTTGGTAAAGCTGGCAGAGGCGATGGTTTTCACTGCAGACATGGGGACCTGTGGGGGTCTAGCTGGAACCTGGGGGCCCGGAGCAGGACCCTCTCCACCAGCCTTGTTGAGGTTCTCTTTTACTTTGCTTGCATAACTTATCTTAGGCACAATCTTGGCGCTACTGTTATCCACAGGAAAAACAGGCAGAGGCCTGAACAGGCTCCAGGAGTCCTCTTTATCTTCTTTGGTGGCCCTGACCTTGCCAGACCGCTCCTCGCACTTTCTGCCGGAAGGTTTGTCGTCAGAGTTCTTGCGGGAGAGTTCGGCTGGAGGTGGAGTGGTACACGCAGGCACCTCATTAGCTTTTTGAAGCCCAGCAACTCTTGCGCTTTCTTGGCCAGCGGACGCGTGATGGTGGTCCAGCTGCATGGCCTTCACCTGGGCAGACGGAATCACAGAGTCCCCAGCTCGGCCGTTCTTCTGTGCCTTCCGCTTCTTGGGAGTAGTGTATCCGCTGTCCGAGCCACTGCCATCGTTGTCAGCTCCAGGTTTGCTGGGAAAACAGTTGGTGAGCGACACCAGAGCAACGCCGTTGAGCGAAACCAAAGCCTCTTTTCTGACCTCCAGGCTGTTTAACTCTGATGATCTGTCAGCAATGAAGTCCATGCTGTTTCTAATACTGCGGCCTTTCCTGCTCCCAAGCAAGTCGACAATGAAGGCCCGGCGAGGCGGCTTCTGCTTTAGGCTACGTTCCGGCAGGCGCCTGTCTCCATGTGCAGGGTAACGGGAGGCAGGAGTCTCCTCTCCTTTCTTCACAGCTCCATTTATTTTGCCATTTTCTAAGATGGTGTGAAAAAAAGGCACAGATAAGCAAAACGGACTGAACCAACAGACATTCTTATGTCATAAACGTTGCTGTAGTAAGTCACCGGGTTATGATATGGATGGTTTCTACAAGCTGAAGGAATATTTAGGCTAGTTTTCAGGGTCCTGAGGACGAGTGGACCACGGTCACATTACATGAATGTCTTTAAACTACCGTCCAGTGTCCCGTTTTAGATTTCCACGAACAGATTCACTCGTATGCATTGGTACTTGAGATGTTCCTTTTTCATGATTTCTTTCAACGAAACCGCAGACATACAACCAAGGCAAACCACAGTACAAGGCGAATGATTATAAAAAGCCATTGGCATCATTGCAAGACTGTCAAAGCTATTCTGACTAGTCCTACAGGTTGGTGACTAGTCAGAATATTCATATCCATTTATTCTATATTTAAATCAAATAATTGCCCAGAACTCACAGTTGTGTGAACTCGTAAATCTCTCGTTTTTAAATATATGTGGTATTTTCTAAAATAAGTATAAACCTTTGTATTTTTTTCTAAAAATAAAATAAATCAGTTACGTTATCTGATGTTGTGAAGGAAAAGTTAATGAGTATGTTTGTGAATCAATGACTGAACTTCACCTGTTCAGACCAGTCAGTCTGATTTTGTTTTCTGAGTGAGTTTTACTCAAATAGCAATTTATACAATAATTTATATTTGAGATGTCTATAATTGAATTACAAAGACCTCCAAGTAGATTTAACTAGAGGAAGTAGAGATGAGAAATGTAACAAGATAAAACAAAATGAATATATAAAAGAATAAAAAAAATAAAACGGCGAAAGTTCAGCTTCATTCATCAAGTTGTGCTTTGACTGGGCAAATGATAGATTTTGATGTCCAAAGTATTGTTTCAGGCCCTAAAACTGATAATTAATATAATTTTTTTAATCAAATCTTTAAGTACCTCAGCAATAGTTTGTGACCACCGCCACTAAAGATTACTACAAAAACCATAGCTGAGAATATTAAATATGTACCTGATGAGTACATGAACAAATGAAGCATAAGAACAATACCGTTCTTTAATATTAGGCAAAGAAAGACTACAACACTTTTTATGAATATGTATAATTAACACTGTGGGCGAAATCAAGGACAGTGAAACAATCAAATGACGACAATTATAATGGATCTTTCAGTGAATTTTGACTAGACAACCCTGAGTCAGCACTAGTTACACGCGGTAACCAGCCTCCCTCACCAAACATCGGCATATTTTTACCCGGAGCAGTGACGTGTCAAACGGAGCACTGGTTCACGTGCATCGATGGCCGTGATTAAACGATCAAACCCGATCGAACACACAGACGTGTCCAAATGCTTTTTAGACATTAAATGAATTACGTTACGCGTAACCGTGTAAATCAAAACTCGCGGTAGTCCACATGTTTATATCGTTCAAAACACACAGAGAAAAGGCAGTTCGAGGACGTTCGTTATTCGTACTCGTTTAATATATGTACTCGAGTATATATACTCGTTTAAACGTGCATTTAAACTCTGGCAGCTCGATTACGGCAAGCTAACGTGCTAATGCTACGTGACAGCGGGAAGATCCGCCGCTTCGACGTCAGTTTTTGAGAAACGTGGCTTCTGATCGTAACCATTGGTCGGGTTTCACGTGCAGAATCGAATGTATTAAAGATTAATTAAGTGTCAAAGAGCAGACTTCGATCGCGCTCAAAGCATGTGACACGCTCAGATATATGTTGGTACTTTACGATCAAGCTGTTGACTTTGATTCTCCATAAATCAGAGTTGGACTTTAGTGTTAAAAACTCCGCGAAGAGCGACAGCTCTGAGGAAAACACTGACCAGATTTTCGGTCACAGGGAAGATCAGAACGCACCGAGTGTAAAAACAAACGCGACGCAGTGTTGTTTTACTGACTGTGCTTCGTTTATTTAGCGGCAGTGACGTGCGGTCCCTTTTTCAGCTCTCGGAACCTTTGTTTTCCGGCGAGCCGTATTTAGGCCCACGGTGCCGAGCAGCTCACGTGACCGTCACAGGCCCGAGCACACACGCTGCTCCCGTTCGGTTCTGTACGGTCCCGTGCGGTACATGAGCTCGCGATGCAACAGAGCAGACTGACCCATCACACGTCCGGACCGTTCACAGAGTTGTTTGACGAGATCATTACAAAAGCCGCACAGAAGTTTGAGGGATTCGTCTGTCCATCATGGCGGACAGGAAATAACACAAGCGGCTTAAGCTTCGGGAAGGGACATTCCACAGGAACCGGTTCGTGTTGCTGTGGCAGCGACGGGACACAAGCGCCGGCGAAGAACGCGCTCAGCCGCTCACGGTGCCGAACCGGCCGCATATTAAGGTTCACACACAGACCAAGCCGCACGACGTGTTGATGAGCCGGAGCACAAGGTCAATGTCCTGGCGAGGCACTAGCTTCACGGCTAATGCGACCACAAGTGTTCAGATGACCGCCGCTGCACCGAGCAACCGCCAGATCCGAGCCCGAACCGTCTAAACAATCACTTCACGAGGAGAAATCGAGGCGTGACGGTAAAAAAAACTGGTCACTGACCTGTTTTCTTCGTCTGCGTTTTCTCGTTCTGGAACTGACAGTGGTTCTGATCATTTTTCAACGGTAGGTTCGGTCGGTCCGGGTGGGTCGCTGCTCCATGACGGGTATAAACTCCGACTGTCCCTTCGCAGGGACGATCCTCCATTTACCGCGAGCACTGACAGAATGCGCTCCGCCGGCGTTCGGTGACGTGATGACGTAAGGGCGTGTAGCCGCTCGTTCTGTCCAATCACAGCGGCTGCTCGGCGACGCGATGATTTAACGTTTTTATCCAGCTCTCCAGATTCCAGAACTTTGACTGACTCGGGTTTTACATTAAATATTACAATGATGACGCACACACACACGCACGCACACACACACACACACACACACACACACACACACACACACACACACACACACGCACGCACGCACGCACACACACACGCGCACGCACGCACACGTACTGTGCGTATAAGTACTTTATGCTCGTTACTTTTTCCAAACTAGCCGCTTGAAGCTGCTCTCACTGTCTAATAAAGTTCACGTGAACACTGAAAAACATTTCGGTTAGTATATCTTTGTAAGACTTTGAGAGATGGTATTTGTCTTATAACGGAGATGATGTATTATTGAAGCTAGATTTTCAAACATAAGAGTTCATATTTAGGTCATTATGTCAACAATGTCATGTCAATGCCTAATAGCGTGCATATAAACTTTAATGCAATGCATTCATTTTCAATGTAATTATATACAACAACATTTTAATAAAACAATATAGTTCTATAATGCCATTTTTTTCTTGCATTACTCTTACTTTTATACTTAAAAGGAGTTTTATTAGTAGTATTAGTAATAGTACTTTTACTTTAGTAAAATATTGGGCAGTAACTTTTACTTCCACAAAAGTATTTTTTTTTAACTCTGGTATCTATACTTCTACTTAAGGTGAGTACTTTTGACAGCACTGCTGCTGACAAGAGTCTTGAACCAGCGAGCATATGCTCACAAAACAAAACCATTAAACATTAGTCCACATAAAATGTCAGCCTAACTCTTGTCTTAATTCGGCCCAGAAAAAAACGAAAACACCCCCACATGCCCAGACGCTATGTCATGAGGTTGCCCACTGCTCCGGGTTTGTGTCAACTGGGTTTGTGACCAACGATATGGTCCCTATTGGCCATTATGACAATATGACTCACTTTATATCACCGTAACTTTACTTTAAGTCACCATTTCCAAGGCTTAAATAAAAATCATAAAGTATTCAAATTTTAAAATAACTCACGTAATTATTTTACATTTGTACTGTATTTAGACTCAAAACAACATCAAGAAATGGGAACGAAAACTAAAACATTTTAAAAACCTTTTATTTCTTAATACTGTAAAGAAATGAAGTTTAACACCTCAATGTTTCAAAATGGCTGAACAAAATAAATAAAAAAGAACAAAAAGTAAACCTCAGTCAACTCAAATGTGAAAAAGTGCAACCACTAATTTATATTCAAGTGATTTAGCCCATAAAAAGCATCCAGCACCTTCAGCATCCTGCAGATGATGATATTGCCTCAATGCTGACTTTGTAACGAGTAACACTGGTAAGTGTCTATGCCATCCTAAATGTACTCAAGTAAAGAGTAAAAGTTGTTTATATTTTTTGATAGTCATTACAAGCACAAAGTAGCCAAAATAATTAAGCAAAGTCCATTAACTCAAGTATTTTAAACCACTGCAGATGAGTCAGACTATCATTCTCACAATTCACTGTTTAACATTGTTTTGTTCCTCAATAAATCATCCAGTTGCAATAATTAGCTCTTGCTCTCTCATAAAGGCCTCCTCAGCAGCATATCAGGACCATCCTTCCCTCTCGCTCAGTGGCAATTCTACATTGAATGACGCCCTGGGTGAGGCACCTGCGACCAAACTTAAATAACACTGTAATTGTTGAAGACTGCGATTTTTAAGTACACAATGTCAACATTGACAATATTACACACAAATAAATACTCTAAATATCTCAAATCACACTACAGAAACTTACAACACCCTTTTAAAATAATTACAACACCCCTTTAAAAACAAAAACTAAAACTAAATTCTGACACAACATAAAAAACAGTTATATGAAATAATTGGGAAAATATTTCAAAGGCCATTTAAATGTTTTTAACACATAAATGTGTGTATTATATATACCCTAATATTAAACAACCCCTTTATAATATTTATACATTTAATTTTCTACTATTCGGTTGAATATATTTAAATACATGGAAATATAGTTATTGTTCATATATTTCAATCTTTGTTTTCTCTAGGCTTTATATGAGACTGTTTTTTTTTTAAAATAATTTATGCATGTATGTTAAAAACATTTGTTTAAAATAAATTTAACAATGTTTCACGAATATGTAGATACAATTCTTCTCTGTATGAAGCACTTTGTTTATAGTCCTTTATTGATAACATAGATACTGTAAATATAAAGAGAATGCTGTTGCATACCTTTGTGTTTTGATCGTTTTCCCTATTTTCTCCTTATTCTAATTCGTGCACCCGATATCTTTATGGATTTGAATCAAAAGATAAGTCACAAAATTTTTCTTGAGCTGGATCTGCCACCCAGGCACTGCAGGTTCAAACCCCCATCTAATAAAGATAATAATAATAATAATAATAATAATAATAATAATAATACATTTTATTCATAACGCACTTTCTATTGGATAATCTGTGCTGACAGTTTAATATATCAGTTGTATGCTCTGAAAAATAAAACAGTCTTCAGATTGGTTTTAAATGAGTCCAAGTCCTGAGCATTTCGTATGTGTATTGGTAGCTGATTCTATATCTTCAAAGCGTCAACGCAGAAAGCTTGGTCCCCCATAGTTTTGAGTCTGGTTGCCGGTACTGAAAGATGCTGGCGGTTTGACGATCTAAGTGTCCGGTTAGGAACATGTAGTTTGATCAGTTCTTGCAGATATGACGGGGTCTGTCCAGTGACACATTTTTATGTTATCTAGCACGTTCTAAAACTGAGTGAATGGCTGCCCTGGGTTCGCGCCTGTTCACTTCATTGTGTTTATGTGCACTTCACTGAAGGGGTTAAATCCAGAGCACACATTTCTCCACTGAGACATGTTTCTTTTTTTTTAACGTTCTTTCAACCAGAAACGCTTTTGTTGCATCAGAGATGAGATTAACCACAGGAGCGAGGTGAGCTGCATGGCTGATGATGCAGAGGCAACAATCTGTATGAATATGGAGAAGACATGTTGATCATTTTAAGAAGAGCGCAGGCTGAACACATTCTGCTGGCCATAATGGTGGAAAATTCTGCACTAAATAATGGTGGAGTACCAAGTTCCTGCGTGATCACAACATTCATATCACAACCGGTGTAGGTACAGAAAGTGCTCGGCCTGCAAAAACGGCTCGGGGTCCTTCGACTGGCGATGACGTCGGTGGTTCCACTACGGTGAAACCACTTGGACAAACCTTGTAAATTGCTATGTTTTTGCCAATAACCACTAACTGCAGAACCGCAGAATGACAGTCTGAGACGCCGGTGTTCTAAAATTCTATCCTACACATGAGGATTTCCTACATCGCTCTATGCGCATGCGCGCTATATACGTGATATACTTTAAGCGATTACATTTATGTATATATGAATATGTATACATGTTAATGTATTTATTTTATAACAATTAAAATGCTAGGTTTCCTGAGTTCACATTAAGCGAGCACGTCTAACTACGTGCGTTCGTCAGCTTTTATACACGTGTTTTTCTAGATAAAATTTTGAATATGGAAACTACACTCTCAAGGTTTCTGAGCAGGAATTATCTTAACAGTCATGCAAATTGTACATTCTGTTACATTTTTCAACGTTCGTTAAAAATGTTTAAACTTCACCAAACTTTATTCTTTATATTTTTCATTTCATTTAGTATGATTGTATAATTACCACTGTTACATTCTAAGGTATAGTTATATCATATAACTTTCCGTTTTTACTTCCCGATGTGGCCAGCACATGACGCAATTGTATATCGCGCGTGCGCAAAGCGCGATGTAGGAAATCTTCATGTGTAGGACAGAATTTTAGAACACCTGTTGTTAGCGGAGGAAGTGGTGCCTTAATAGGCATTTTGTACTTTTTACAGTTTAAACCTAAAAATTAAAGCTATAATCATGCATTCTTTTTAAACGGTTTAATTGAAAAGATTGACTTATGTCCGTATATGGGTTGAATATGTATATACACATTTGTGAGTGTGACACTTTGTTTCTAATTCACCAGAGATTAAAGTCTTTATGTGTGAATTTATATAAAAGCAGAGTTAACAATTACGCCATCCTTCCAACAAAAATCATTTTACTACAAATGATTTACTACAAACTATAAATGATAAGAATTACAAATGATCCACCTCATAGTGGTTGCTGGTGTGAATAAATAGCAACTGAACACAACTAAAAAAATAAAAAAATTAATAGCCTTAAAACGTGGCTAAATAAAAAAAAACAGCCTTAGAACAAGGTAAACTTAAAAAAATGCCTTGGAACGAGGCAAAACTTTAAAAACCAGCCTTAGAACGAGGCAAAACTTTAAAAACTAGCCTTAGAACGAGGCAAAACTAAAAAAAAAAAAAAAAAAACACACTTTGAACAAGGCGTTGGGCTAACCAAATATTGCAATTCATACTATTTCAAAGCAGACCTGATAGATGAAGCAGTTTAGAAATTAAATCTTGTCATTTGCCAGATTGGTCCAATATGTTCTGTACCTGCATGATGGAATACGTGAATTAAAAAAAAAAAAATCCCAAACTGAACAAGCCACAGAACAGGGCTGACTTATGTTACAAAACCTAAAGAGGGCGTGGAAACAACTGTCGCCAAAGCAGTCTGGATTGAGCGAATCCAGCAAAAACAACTCTTTCTTAGCTGGACTCAGAACCTTTGAACCAAAAGAATTACAATTGCGCCCTACAGCAAGTTAATGTACTGAATTAAATTAAATTGTTGCTTGTTAAATGTAATTTATATTTACACTTTTTTGTTGGCCATTTGTGGTCTGTGCAATAAATATTAAAAGTTCTATTGTGCTTTATTATTCACAATATTTACAAAAATATATTGAACTTGATAGGTGTCTCTCACGTGTATTTAATGTACAATGCTTTACAATCATTTTACAATGCATTGATATGCTACAATGCTTTATAATTTCGTTCATTCAACATAGTTAAAAAGGAGAGCAGCCAAGTTATTTTACATATATAAAAAATACGTAATGCAATAGTTATATTCCCTGGTAATTATTTAAAAAAAACAGTGCAAAAGAAATTTCTATAATACGTCCCCTTTGAAAGATAGTGGGAACTTTCCACGTAAAGGTTATCCATGACTAAAGACTTTTTTAATACTCTGGAGTTTCGAGCGTGATTTGTCAGCGCAAAATCCGTTCGACGTCATTCCAACTTACGGCCAATCAAACTGTGTGACGTCATCAAAAGTCGCAGGACCCCGAGCCGTTTTTGCAGGCCGAACAGTTTCTGTACCTACACCGGGTCTACTCGCCAATGCAAACCGAGACAAGCCAGATCATGCTCACTTTCTTCAGAAGCCCCATCAAGAGCCTTCAATCTACCACAGTTAGAAATGTCTCACTGTGTGGACTCTCCATAGTGAGACAGCCGAGAAAAGTGCTGGTGTCTCTACTCAACCATCTTCAGCAGACCTTCAGATTAACTGCTGAAACGTGAGGATCTGAAAAGGTACATAAAAAGTTAATGTATTATTATTACACCAATATTTTTATCATACTCTTTATGGAAACAATTATCTTGATTTTCTTTTTTATTTCTATTTACTTTTTATAATGTCTAGATTACTATTTCTAGTTTCCCTATAATCTGCTTTTAGATTTGATTACTGAATAGATTAGAAAATACTTTATTTGTCCCACAAATGAGAAATGTACATTGTTACAATAGCAACCACAAAACAAACGAATACACGACCTTAAATGCAGAGACATACTAAAACAGAATAGTACAAAAAAATTATAATAATGACGGTACACAAGAGGAAGAAGAAACATTGCACCATAAGCAAATATTGCACATATTGTTTTTATTTATATATACATTATATGTAGGTAATTACTGGTACTTTTCACTGTTATACACTGCATTTCAAAATGTTTTGTTTTTATAGGGAAGTGTATGACAGAGTTGACTACGTAACTTTACCGTAAAGCAGACAACGCATATGGGTCGTGCGGCCACTGAGTGGCGCTGTTGCTTCACCGAACTAGGCGCGGCCTGAAGCAGTTCTGGCTGTCAAGTCTAAAATAGGAACGCTGAAAAGAATTTATGGGTTTTCACATCTACCAGACGTATAACATCCTATACTTATTAAATATTCAGACTTACATAGACGCCCAATTCCTAAAAATAGATGAATAAAAATGTTCATTGAAACCAGAGAATTGACTTTGTGAAATCCAACCAGCTTTAATCAAACTAAACCTTTACAAATGAAGCCAAACATCTAAGTTTGTGAGTCATGCTACAAAATACTGACTTTTAAACAAGAACAATCCTATATCATCCCACTGTCACACACACTTTTTTCCACAATTAACGATTTCGTTTCGAATTTTTTTGGGATTCCCTGACTGCCTGAACACGTCACATTCTCCCTCGGAATCCGTAGTTTTTAAAAAGAAATTTTCGGCTCAAGTTTAGGAAAGAGAGTGACGGGATGATCAGGATCATGTGACGTCATCTGTTTGTTTTGATTTATTCACACTGACATTCCACATTGTACCGTTAGTAATTCACGCAAATTGCAGCATGAATGACTGATTTAAAGTGCAATAACACTTTGTGGAGCAGACCTCTGCATAGTGAACTTCAATGCTGTGAAGCTGAAACAAATAAATTGTACCAGTGTCAGTGGAATCACATCAGACAATAAAGTGAAAAAATTAATCATAAAAGTCATAAAAATTATCAACAACTTAAGTTGGTCACATGGTGATGAGAGGCTCATTGTTATTGTAATTTCTCTGTAACTTCTTGTACTTACCGGCTGAGTAAACGTCAGTGTGTATGTGGGACCAGAATTATTCCTTCCAAGAGATTTTATGAATGATGTTTTGTGACTGTTTCCGAGTCTTTCAGGGCTGGGTGGTTGATCAGAAGGGTTTTAAGCAGTGTCCTGAGTGATTGCCTCAGCGTTCCTGTTCAGTTCTGCACCACAGAAACTTACAATCACTCACACAAAATATCAACACAAACTAGGCCACAGGATTAAAACTAAACACTGAATCAGGACAGATTTTGCAAAACCAGACGTTTTGCATTCTCTCTCTCTCTCTCTCTCTCTCCCTCCTCTTTTTCCATTTCTGGGTCATGGTGAACTGGAGCCAATTCCAACAACTTCGGACACTCTGGATCAGTGACCAACCACTCACTCACTCGCACGCACGCACGCACGCGCACGCGCAACACACACACACACACACACACACACACACACACACACACACATACACACAATATGGACACTTCAGACTTTAATTTAATAAACACATATATTTGGACTCTGAGACAAAATTGAAGACACGGAGGAAACCCATGCAATCACAGGAAGAACATTCAAACTCCACACAGAGGCTTCGATCGGGCCTCTTGAACCAGTCCTTCTGGCTGTGAGGCGACAGAAGTACATATTACATCACTGTGCCGCCCTCAAAACTGTAAAAAAGCTGCACGAGAAGTGAATCTAGTGGCAGTGTTGAAGAGTTTTCAGCGGAACCAAGAGTGTGACGGAGTTTCTTATGCAGACGCACACGGAACATAGAGTCAGAAGAGTCAGAGCGAAAAAGAAGCAGCGTTTACATTTTAACGCAGGAACTGTGCAAAAAATTTCCTAAATATGTTATAAACGAAAATAAGGTTCCGTCTTTCTTCTCTCTCTCTCTATTTCATTCGCTGTTTGTAGAGCTGGAGGTTGTGCCTCTTCAGCACAGGCGATGCGCTCAGAACTGTTCTCAGGCCTGTTTATTCAGATGTACAGATACAGTCATCTGTGTAAGGTTATAAAAAGACGGTGTTTAGGGCAATTCAGTTCCTTTAAAAGCCTCGATTTAAATCGAGCGCAGCGGGCGAAGGGTTAAAGTCTCTGGTGCCGAGCGCTGCCTCTTCACGTGGATCCAGGTCAATGCAATTTGCTCTGCAGGCCGCAGTTCATTTTAACATGGCATTGAAATGCAGGGCCACACACGCTGCCTGCTTCGCCTGCGGTCTGTTTCTCTCCTCCATCACCTCCAGCTCACCTTTCACATCATATATTTCCGAAGAAATGGCCTTGATAATTAATGCTTTTCTAACAAGCCCCCCCTCCTCCATTAGAGGGCACGGTCAGAATCTGTTGGTGTACAGTAGATCTCTCACCGGAGAGTTCTGCAGGTGATGCAGGCTGATCTGAGATCAGAGACTCAGCCACCGGCAAAACCCTCTTACATGATTCCATGTCCTCGGGCTACAGAGTCAAGTAGAGCTTTGGAGGCCAAGAGGTGTTAAAACGATTGAAGACTTTTTTTTAGATTTCGGAGGGGAAATATTAGCATTCGCTCTCACTTGTCTGTTTGTGAAGTTAGTGACTCCACTAGCGTTCCTCATCATCTGAATAAGACCTTTATCGCGTCGTCTCAATCCTTCCTCTGATACGTTTGATTTGGGCATCAGTTCTATTTGACGCACAAAGAGACTCACTCTTAATTATGATTCGTTTGTTATTGTTCACCAGAGCAGAACAAATCGCCATTATGTTGTTGTGCTGAGTCTAATTTAATCGTAAGAAAAATAATTATGCCTCATTTATATTGATGCCATAGCAGAAGTACGAGAGCACCTGCTGCCATTAAAATTCAAATAATTTACCAACGTACAGTCCTTTGGGTTCTTCAAAGCTGCTGGGAAAATGATCGAGAGGTTTCAGTAAATGCCTAATTATTTCAATAATACTTTTCACAATTGTTATTGTCACAGAAAAGTTTTATAGTGATCACATTGCCAACGACAAACCACATTTACAGTCAAGGTGCTGTTGAAGTGACGTCAACAGAATAAGTGATGTGAGAATGATCGAGTGGTTCTCTTATAATTGACAATGGCTGGATGATCAAGCTAGACTTCTTTTGATGAACAATGCGTTTATGTTCTAGCTGGACAAAAGGGAATGCCGATCCTCATACAGTATAATGGACAATCAGGGGATGTTCTAACTGTAATGTATGATGTATGATGCAAGTAATGTATGATGGATAGTTCAAGCTAATCTTCATGTAATGAAGCAGGGGCGGATGTTTTAGCTTGTTTTCCCAGTCCTGTAGTATTTTAGAGTTACAGTGTATTTTAGATTAGATTAGATTCAGCTTTACTGTCATTGTACACATGTACAAGGCAACAAAATGCAGTTTGTGTCTAACCAGAAATACAATCCAAGTATCAAATATCGGTTCTGAGTTGAAAATATACAGAATATACACGTACAGGGAATACATGAATCAGATACTATGAACAGAAACTATATTTACAGATACTATAAACCGTCTATACAGGAGAAGATATGAATCTTAATTACAGGTGCTATGAACAGACTATACACTGTATACACAGACTTTATACAGTAATACATACTGTATAGGAATTTACATATGGATATGTACAGGCTAGTGAAATGGATTATGCAAATTATTAGAGCAAAGGATTATGTAAATTACATTACAAATTTCTGGAACAATAATTAAATACAGTCCAATATCAATTCCACAATTGTTTTTTAAAAATCGTAAAAAAGGTAATTCTATTTAGCTGTGTTTATCTGGGGGGGGGGTAAAAAATTTTAGTTTTATCTAAATTTTAAGACATTTTTATCCACATGGATTCAAACAACACCGTAGTACTGTTCTAAACTGTACTAATCAGAGTCACAAATGGTCTTTGTCACCAATAACGTCTGATGAGGGGAACATTTTGTAATTAGCTATTAGCATTACACTAAACCACAACATTTTAAGAAACTGGTTTGAAAGCTACATTGATATGTCTGAAATTGGAATTGTTTGGTCGGCCACTTCCATTTTGTCCTGGTTAATATCTCATCACCCAGATATAAAGTCAGATATGGAGTTCCACAAGGCTCAATGCTCGGCCCAATCCGGTTTTCTTCTAGAGGCTTCCTTTAGGGACATAATCAGAAACCATGGACACATTTTTCATTATGCAAATGACACACAATTTTATTTCCCCATTCTCAAATTGAAATCAGTGAACTATTTTTTTGTTATTTTTCATTATTTCTTGCTTCTATTAAGAATAAAACACTAGAATACACCCTCTAAACTGATTTAAACTCTCGTCCTCACTACTTGTAAAACATTTTGTGTATTTTGCAAAAAAAAAACTCTCCTTTGAAAGCATCTTTCACCAAAAGAAAGACTCATACCGTACTTGACTCATACTCATACATGAACATGTTTTGACCTCAAGGTTAGATTACTGTAATGCTCTCTTTGTTTTCCTGTCCGATTAGTAGACAAACAGATAATTCAGAAAAGCCCATTTTAGAGTACTGTTAACTTTAGAGTTCACCTTTTCAGTAAATTAATGATTATTTTTCTATGCTAATGGAATCTATTTTTTCCACTCTCTAGAGTTGCTTGTTGATCTATACTTCTGCCCTGATGACGGATGGTGTGACTTCGGGAGTGTCAAGAGGGAGATGGCGTTGTGAGGGGGTTGGCATTTCTTTGTGTCTTTCGTGAAAGGGATGGAGTCACTTCATGACCAATCAGGATAGAGGCAACGCTCATTTAGCCTCCGGACCACTTTCACACAAAGACTTTCTGATGATAGAACGTCAGAGTAGACTGGCATCACTGAGTAGGTTCTCTCTAGATTTCTTATTTTTCTCTCGTTCTCTTTCAGCGAGCCACTGTTTAGTTCTGCTAGGCCACTGATAATAGTCTTTGTGTATTAGTCATTACTGATTGTTCTGATGATTTCATACAGAGACTTTGAGACAGAGTTCTCAAATTGGAATTGGAAAATTTGAATTCAGCTATTCTAAAACAATGAAATTTTGAAGTAATTAAGAAGCTAATTTGTGGGGAAGTCTTTGTCTAGACTGGCTTGAAACGTTGGTTCTCCTTCACCCCAGCAGAGCGACCATTTCTCTCCCTTAAACTGTTACTTGTTGAATATCAATAATCTGTTTTTACACAGTAAAAATAGACAAACTCCCGGGGCAGGTCCAATTATTATAGCAGCGAGGAGGACGACAGCAGTCGTCCCTGAGAAGTCTCAGCCTTCATTAATGTCGGACTATTAGCTGCTTAAGAATATACAGGACGTCTCGCTCAGCGCCCGGGGACACGCTTAAAATATCCAATGCCGATTGTTCAGCGTGACGGATCTGAGATGTGACAAACCCTCCACTCGCTCGCAGAAACATCTCTCCCCCATGAGGAGTGTCAATAACAGGCTGTAGTCACCCAATCTCCAGCGTTCCTTCTGTGTTAATGTTTGTCAGCAGTGATTCGCCGCTGTCTGGGCTTGGGATTGACTCAAGAGTTGGAGCTGCGTAATGAGAATCTTAAATGTTGTCTGCCTGTCTCTCTCTGCTGATGATATTTTTAAGGCTAAACCAGGTACAGCACTAACCTACTATTTATTTTATGATGGGCCGATTGTCTGCTTAAATATTTTCCTCCATCTCTGTTCTGTCTGTCTTTCTTTCTTTGTCTCTCTGACTCATTTTCTCTCTATTGATCACCTAGAGGGCAATATTCCACTGTCTATCTCTCATCGCTCTGTCTCTCTCAATCTTTCTCTCGATCGCCTTGAAGGTTATCTTTCATTGTGTATCTGGCCATGTCTATCCCTCTTTCTATCTCTAAATTGTTTCATTACGCTCTCTCTTTCTTTCTTTCTTTCTCTCTCGTCTATTCTGTATCCCATTTCATCACCTTGTGGGTGTGATTCGAGTGTTTCTCTCTCTCACTCACCTTGCAAGGGTGATACTGTGATCTCTCGCTCGCTCTCTTTATTGCTCTCAATCACTTTGAAAGAGTGATTTGGCTTTATCTCTCTCAATTGAGAGAGTGATTCACCTGTCTCTCTCTCTCTCTCTTCAATCCTGTATCCCACTCAATCACCTTGAGGGTGTGATTTGTCTGTCTCACTCTTCCTCTCGGTCATGTTGGGAGAGTGATTTGATTGTCTCACTCTCGCTCTCTCCCTTTATCACTCAATCACCTTGAGGGTGTGATTTGACTGACTGTCTCTCTATAGCTCTCCTCTTGGTCACCTTGGAAAAGTGATTTGGCTGTCTCACTCTCCCTCTCTCGTTTTATCTCTCTCAATCACCTTGATAGAATGATTCACCTGTCTCTCTCTCTCCCTCTTCCTCTCGGTGACCTTGGAAGAGTGAATCGACTGTCTCACTCTCCCTCTCTCTCTTTGTCTCTCAATCACCTTGGAGAGAATGATTAGCCTGTCTCTCTCCTTATTTCTATACCTCACTCAATCACCCTCAATGAGAGAGAGAGAAAGATTTGACTGTCTCTCTCTCACTTAATCCCTTTAGTGGGTTGCTTGTCTTTCTTCAATTTGGTTCCTCACAATCACATGGAGATTGTGATTCGGCTGGATCTCTTTCTCTCTCTCCATCACATTGTGAGATTCTCTCTTTCTCTCCCTTCATTTTTTCTTCCCATCTCTGTTACTCTGTATCTCCCTTTGTCACCTCGAGAGAGAGAGAGAGAGAGAGAGAGAGAGAGAGAATCCCCACCTCCATCGTTTCTCTGTATCTCTCTGGATCACCTTGAGGAAGTGATTCGGCTGCATCTCTCTCTCTCTCTGACTGCAGTGTTTGTGAACACACTGTACACTACAGTTCGCAGCTGTGTAATCACGGCCTAAGTAATGACACACTTTCCTGCAGCTGTAATGAGGAAAGGAAATTTGAAATTTTCACTCTCATCCGCCATGAATAACATTAAAAATGGAAAGGGTCCGAAGCGGAGGATGGTGATGAAGCCCCTCGTATTAATTATGGCTTTAAATAAATAATGTATTCTGTCTGGATCTGTTCTCTTCAGCTCGTCCATCTCGATCAATCCTTCAAGGTCGGAGGAATGATGGAGGCGACACACACAGCTTCTTGCTCTCTTTTTCTGCTGTTTGGACATTCAAGATGTTTTATTTTCTATTATTTTTAATCTTTCGAATAAAATGTTTTTATATTGATTGTGTTATCCCATGTTATCCCATAACCAACAACAATTCAGTCATTGTCCACTTGAAGCGCGTTACTGTACGTCATCTCTAAAATGTCAAAGGTAAACAGAGGAAATGGCTCGTCTGGAAAATGTAACAAATCATATTAAAAGTAAATTGGGAATATACGTTCGGATCAATGTGCTAATGATTTCTAGTGGTGTGGAGTCTCTGTGCTTCTGCATATCTACAGCATTTGCTCTCCGAAGGCCTTTGACGTTAAGCTTGCTTTTTTCTTTAGTTTTCACGTCTGTCTCGTCTGGTGATGTCAAGCTTTAAATCTCTAAGATGTGTTGTCAGATTGTGCAGGACGTTCTTTGTGTTTTCTGGCGGCATCATCGGAGGATGAGAATGGGTAGATGGAAGCATTTGGCCTCCTCTGGTGTGAGTCCAGCTCATCTGAAGATCTTATCATCATGACGGCTGTCGGATAGGACAAAGGGGCAGAGGAACTCAAAGTCTGATGATTGTGATTGTCCGGCGGTGAAACACTAGTCAGAAAATGATGAATGACATGTGTCCCAATGGACAGAAGGAATGGGTGATGAAGTTTGAAAGAAGACGGAAAGCTCCTGGTGTTTTTGTTCTGCAGCAAAATGAACAAATATATAGATTTCTATTTATATATTTATCTATCCATCCATCCATCCTTTGTACATACAAAGAAAAGCTGAGAACTAGCTGGGTTAAGTTTTATAGATTTTGAATAGAACATAAAAAAATTGACATCTAATCACATAAATGTTTATGGTTCACATCTTTTCTAAAATGTTTTCACACCATCTATCTTCCACTTATCTGGAGCAGATCACAGGGCACAAATAACAGTCCAATTAAAAATGCCCAGCCGCCCTTCTCTCGTCACTTCCTGCAGCTCCTCTAGGCAACTATAGTCTCTTCAGCGCCTCCTGGGTCTATACGTAAACAGATTTATTCACATAAACAGATAGAACACACATACACACACGCACTGGGATGAGGATTAGAGTATAAAGACTATCACAATCTAAAGAACAAGATGGGCTACAGTAATCCACAAGAGTGTTACAGTACACTGATAATGCGATTCAGTAATTGTGTAACTGTCTGTACTTGAACTTCAGATAAAGTACTTCTTTAAAAAAAGGAACAACATGTAGTCTGATACTAGACCTCTGGTTTACTCGTTTGCCCCTCGTTTGGTGAGGACAAGGACAGAAACATCAGTTGAAGGAATGTGTGAAACGCATGTGCTTGCTGTTTTAACAGACACAACATGGCCGCCGGTCGTCGCCTCAGCACTAGCCTGATAAATGAGTCTGGAAAAATTGTGCCGCTTCACAGCAAAACTCTGTCCCAGCTGCAGCTTCAAGAGACGCTCGGGTATTTTTAGAGACTTCAGCTCCTCGTGCTGCTCGACTTCATCAGTCTCAAACCCACTGAACTAAACTAATCCTGGCCTCACTGGAGAGAACTGTTTTCTTCATTAGAGAAACCAGAGTGTGGTGTTCATCAACATCTGATTGCTGTTTGGATCTCAGTCTGTGAAGCTGAGCTTCTACTGGAACTCAGAAGTATACCATGGAATGTTCTACATACCCTAAAACTTCAGTTGAAGAAAGATGTTGTGGTTCAAAATTGGTTCACACGCACGCACACACACACACACACACACACACACACGTTTATAATTGAGAAACACCTTAAGCACTTATTAACTAAAAAAAACAACATTTACTATTGAAACACAGACCGTTTGTCCTATTGTTCCGTTCTTAAAATCATCAGAATTGGAAGGTCAAAAGTCTCAAATAAGTATCAACACCACCAATGAGTGGTTATTACATTATGTTTGCACTTTGTTTTATATTTTACAAAAAAAATTTTGAATTGATATTTTCATTTAGTCAAAAAATTCAAACACCACATTTTTGTATTCAAATATTGAATAAAACGTTTCTAGTATTCTTCCTTGTAGTTACTTCCTTGGAGTAAAGCATAAAGTGTGTTTTGTCCACTCTCAGGTTGATAGACAATTTGTGTTGTGGTTGGACTATTGTCTTCATTCTTCAAGCAGAACCATGTCTGCACTGCAGGGCTGATCAATATTTAACATAGGTTTTAACATGAGGAGATTTAGAGGCGAAATGTTTCAAGAACATGTCCTCTTGGGCCAGGGGGCCTCCAGCCTGAGTAATATGAGAGCTTGACCCATCAGCTTGTGTGACTTCTGCAGCCTAACATGTTCCTCAGACCTTCTACTGTCATCAATTTGTCTCTTGTAGCTCTTTTTTTGAGCGGAGGTAAGATTTGAATATAAAATCCAGTAAACCTAAAACTTATGGGACTTAGTTCCTGGTTGTAATCCATGAATGCTAAAATACAATACTTTGTGAGATTGTGCGGGTGATTATTTATACAAAGTACATTTGAAAAAATAAAAAACTAATAAATAGCACAATTTTGGATAAAATGAGAATCACGGTTTTTTTATAATTTTTTTTTTTTCACAATTCAAGATCACGTTCCTTTCTTTGATTCTGGATATTTTTTATTTTAAATATTTAACCCTGAAAATAAGGTTGTCGAACAACAATAATAACACTGGTTATTCTGGTTTGAAACCGCAGTAAACACACGCTTCAGAATTAAATCGTTTTTTGGGTACTAAACTGTGCGAGTTTATGTCAGACTTACTTTACCATTGTGTTTCCTCGCTTGTTATCCCTATTTTGTTTATGTTTTTCTAAACTCGACTGGCGCAGGTAATAAGCGCACGTGACCGGCCGCTGTGTGAAATCACACGTTTCCCCTTCCATTAAATTATATTAATTTTTTTAAATAATAGTTCTGGAGGCTGACATGCATATAAGCTTTATTTTGGTCGATAACAGAAATAAAATAACATTAGCCACGATGCAACACTTAGCAGTGGCTAAGCTACGGTACATCACAAGCAACCAAATTTTAAATAAATAAATAACAAACTTAACTGAATGACAGAAATAAAGAAATGTTATCCATGCAGCAATAAAATGGAAGAAGAAAGATGAATGAAATTATATACTATTCAAGTCAAAGAGTCATAAGTTAGGTCTGTTAAAAGAGGGACTGTTAAGAGAAGTACAGTACTTAGCCAGAATTTTTTATTAGGTTTCTGGAATTTCAGAACACCAACAAAGTAAGGAGATGCTTATGTTCGCATACTAAAATATTTTTTTAAATTGTGTCTGGAAAAAACAGGGAGGGGGGTGCTCATATTACCGGGGTGCATATATT
Source organism: Paedocypris micromegethes (assembly GCA_028031935.1). Classification (NCBI taxonomy): domain Eukaryota; kingdom Metazoa; phylum Chordata; class Actinopteri; order Cypriniformes; genus Paedocypris; species Paedocypris micromegethes. The sequence continues at coordinate 4,351,598 of CM051503.1, read as the reverse complement.
TGCGATAATACGGTATTACATTAGAGATAATAAAAATACAAAACTTACAGCAAGCAGGGAACATAATTTTCTTATTTGTCATTATTTAAAGAACTAATGTATCTTTCAAACCTAAATAGCCGATGATTATTGACGCCTCAGGTGACAGCGTGTTCAGTCAACTAATAAAATACAATCTATATACAACTAATCTATATAAATGATGAATAAAATATGATTGATCATAAGCCTGTGGGGTCTTCAGGGGTTCAGGAGACACTGGAGACCATCAGACCACAAACGCGTTGATGCTTTTCCACAAACCAAGCAAACCTTTACACAAACTCATCCATCAGTGTGTCGTTTCTCCTGATCACATCCATTCCTTGTATATTATTACCTCAACGCCAGGATGACCCTTGACTGGAATCCAATCTGTGCCATCACCCACACCAAATCTGGCTGATATGAATAATGATGTGTGTGTGATGGGAGCGAGTTAATGTCTGTGTGTCGTGAAGCAGGTTAGCGGCGCCGGAGATCAGGTCTGAACACAGGACCAGATCAGCCACCAGAACCAGATCCATGAATCTCAATTAGCTTTCAGAAGCTGATGAATTTTCCCTCACAGCTCAACAGAATCTTCACTACGCAATAAACCGAGATGTTTGTGCAAAAATAAACACGTTGTACAAATTATAATATACCGTAATATTTCATTTGATTTATTTGGTGCCTTTCGAGACCCTCAAGGTCACACGCACATACACACACACACACACACACACACACACCTGAACGTATGTTTTTCGGACTGTGGGAGAAATTGGAAACCCGGAGGAAACCCACATGCAAATTCTACACAGAAAGCCCTCGAACTCACACCTCGAGTCTTGAACAGGTTCTGCTCACAGTGAAGCGACAGCGCTACCCACTGCTCCACAGTGTCACCAATATGATCATTAAGCATTGTTTTCTAGATTATCAAAAACTTTTATTTTTTATAAAATTGTATTTTTCATTTTACATTTGTGTCTCTTGCTCTTTGTCTCTTAATGAAACATTCAAAGCAACCTGTATTGTGTTGTGTGTGGATTACGTGACATGTGCACTTATCCATCCACAGATCAAACATCTCACACCTTCACGCAGCGTTTGTCTGGAAAGTATTTTCGCTGAAACATTGACTTCGATTTTTATCCGAGTGATGAAGCTCCGAGCGAGACTTTGATAAATGAATGAGCTCCATGTTTCGTGTTTCCCTGGAGTAAACTTTCTAATTCTCCACAGAACAACACGGTCCTGTTTGTGTGTGTGAGATTCCCAAAGTCTTGCAATCAAACGCCAAACGTGATTAATATCCTGAGCGGTGAGAGTGAGAAGACGGAGCATAGAGAGGGACTATCACGGCTCGACATCATTTACTTCAGGGAGAAGTGAATCTATTCAGGAAGCGTCGCTGGATTAGTAGAAACCGCCTTTAATTAACAGTGACACTGCGCAACCTGTTCCGAACGAGTGGAATACCAAACATTTCCCTCTCTGATCTCATTATGGAAACAAACACATGGAGTGAAGACTGACGACAGCTGCTGACACAAACCTGTCCAATCCTGCACCGTAGACTTTCTCGTGCAGGGCTAAACGTTTGTGTTTCCTGCTCTGTGTGTGAGCAGGAAGCGTCTTCTCTGTCTGTTACGGACACAACACTCAGACTGTGATTGATGCGTCTGTGATTCGTGGAGTAACTACCATGTTTCCCTTGTGTGTGTGTTCTGTCGGTAACTATTACACCTGTGTTTGTCTGTGTGTGCCTATGATTGGTGGACATGCTTGTCAGTAACAATCTTCCTAAATGGATGGGTGGGTGTATCTGTGAAGGAGTGCGTAATATGTGCACGAGACTGTGATTGGTGGACATGTCCGTCAGTTATTATCACGCTGTGTGTGATATAAATCACACTCTACAGTTAATGACAAGTTGTGTTGGTGATATTTACTTACAACAATATATTTTGTGGTGCTTAAATACAGCCTTGGAGTCGCTTAGTCAATCCGTCCACAGTAATTTCTTCTGACCTGCATTGAAAGCAACACTATGGAATGAAACTACACAGTTGAAACCCTGTGCAACACGTTTATAAAAGTTCTTCACCAGATTTACTCTTTATTCCGTCTGGTGATCTGCCCACGTGACTGATTCGTGTCACCACTAACCTGAACATAAAGTGCTGTTTTCCACTACAAACTTGCACGTCACCGTGCTCCTCAGCTTCTGCTCTAGTGCAGAGTAGACACAAAGAGTGGACTTTTCCACTAACTTTGGAATCAAACACACATTTAAACATGCGAGTGTGCGGCTAGCAAAAGCAACTCTCCTGGATGAAGCAGATCTAAACACGTTCAGCATGAGTAATGAGGCAGAGAAGAAGACGAGCCCTTTCACGCCCCCCAACATGCCAACTGCAAAATATGCTAATGAAGCTGTGCCTGGAGGCCTTCGATTGGCTGTGCGCAGCGGATTTGCATGCACAGGCTAAGCGACGTCACCCGCCTGACACGCGACGGCCCCAGAGAGTCAATGCGGCTTGATTACACTTCACACTCGCCAAATTATAATGCAAAAAACATTCCATCCATTACTCAGGCGAACAGCTTGAAACGTGCACGTGCTCCGCAGCGTGCGCGCTGTAAATTGCTGTGTCACATTAGAAGTGACACCGGTAATTCTGCGCATTGTGAAGTCGTTGGGTGGCGGATCTTCTGAGCGTCGTGACGAGCGCGCGCCGGCACAGGCGATTCGACACAGTCACAGAGGAGAAATTGCTTTTTTAGCCTTAATGAAACCACACAAATTAAGAAATTACCTTTGAGCCAAAGCGTTCCTTCCTCAATCCGGCCAAAGCCTGAAGCCCGTCAGACTGATGTTGTGGTTCTGATCGTCAGCAGAAAACGTGAACATCTGGTTCACTGGCATTAGGTGAGTGGCAGAGAACTTTCCAGTTCATACATCCGCCTGAAGACACCTTTTGTCATCCTTGCTCATTTCCATCAAGTTGACGTCCACATATAAACTGTTCGCAATGTAATCAATGCGCAATGAACCACTTTTGTTTAAACTTGCATGAATAAAACTGAATTATAGAACGATAGAATGTATAAAGTAAACAGTCAGTTGATATGATTTGAAAGTGAAAATGTTTAGCTGAGATGAGATGCTAATCGAGGCAGTGGTCCGGGTTCTCCTGTGCGGCCCAATCTATACGGTCAATAAACAAATACGAAGTATAAACGGAGGATCAGCTGATGCCGTGGAGCATCAGTTTGTCACGCAGTCGATGCTTCAGAGAAGCTGATTGGCTCCTAATCAGAGAGTTTGTTAATGACAGGTAGAGTCAGAAGCTAATGAGGCTCTGATTGGAGGAGGGAGATAATTTTAACCGAGTCAAACACTCATCAGCAAGACGTTTCCAATCAAAAAATCCTATAAGGAGAATCTTCTCTCAGAATGCTCTTCATGATAATGTGTGATCAGCAGTAACAGATCCAGAAACCCTCCGGCCCTCCACACAGCAGTCATCAATATTGCTTTTCTTCAGCCTCTTTAACAGTTTCCTACTGCTAGTTTGTTTTAGACAAGAATCTTTAAACACATGGAGCTTTTGTGCATTATAGTTATTTAATGTTGCAGAAATCATAAGCAGTTTCGATGTTTTTCTAAAAAGAAGAATTGATGCATGTTGGAATATGCAAATGTAATAAAAACACATGTTTTAGGGATCAAAGTGCAAAGAGGACTTCTTTCCTCAGCCCTGCTCCACTTGTACAAACACTTCGTCAGAACGTAAAGCTTTTAAATACGCACTGGAGGAACAGAGCTCTTTAAATGAGTTCTCTGGAGATCTCCACCACACCTGCAGTCATTTTTCAGAGGATTTAATTGGCTGGCTTAAGTCAGCTGATGCCAGTGTTTCCACGCATCATCAGATGAAGGTCTCCAGGTGAAATGAAGGTCTCCTCTGTGGCTCCATGACATCCACACTCCCGAGGAGCGACTTATGCGCTGCTGTTCCTCCCCCCGTCAATGAGATAAACATGCTTTCAGAGAAGCGGTTAGAGGACATCCCGTTATTTCTGTCCCCAGAGCGAACAGATTCAAATATGGCAGAGCAAGTGTGTCTTGAGGTTTCTCTCCAAACAGTGAACACAAGTCAACAAGGGTACTATGAGAGAGCGAGAGAAATGATGGGGAGAGAGTAGGTAAGACTGATACTGATCATACTAAGAAGTCAGAAAGATATTCAACATGTCTAACGTCATTTTTTTTAAACACTTTTCCAATGATTTAACTAGCAGAGAAAAGCGTGACACGACAGGAGAGGAGGAGCTCGTCTGCTGCTTCCCAGTGTGTTCTAGGCCTGAAAATGGCATTCTTAAAAAAAGGCAATGAGAGGGAGAGACAGAAAAAGAGACAAAAAGTGGATGAGAGACAGTGCGACAGAGTGAGAGAATGTGCAGAGACGGACAGAGAGAGGTGGAGACAGACAGAGCGAGTGAAAAAGTGAGAGAGATGGACAGAGAGCGAGAGAGTGAAAGAGAGCGAGATAGAGAGGACAAGTTAGAGACCGAGATACGGACACAGAACGAGTGAGAGACAGAGGACAAGGTAGAGACAGACAGAGACGGACAGAGAGTCAGTGAAAAAGAGGGAACAATGCAGAGATGAGAGAGGAAAACATCATGAAAGAGAGAGAGGACTAGGTAGAGAGTGAGATGGATAGAGTGAGAAAGAGAATGCGCGCGCGAGAGAGGACAAGGCAGAGATTTGACAGAGCGAGCGAGAGAGACAGGACAAGGCAGAGATGGACAGAGAAAGAAAGAGAGAGAGAGAGCGAGAGGACAAGAAAGAGAGAGAATACAAGGTAGAGATGGAGAGAGAGAGAGAAAGAGGACAAGGTAGAGATGGACAGAGAGAGAGAGAGAGAACAAGGCAGAAGACAGAGAGTGAGAGAGTGAGGACAAATTAGAGACAGACAGAGAGCGAGGCAGAGAGAGATAGGTCAAGTCAGAGATGGACAGAGAGAGAGAAAAAGGACAAGGCAGAGATGGACGGAGAAAGAGAGAGAGGGGGACAAGGCAGAGATGGAGAGAGAGAGAGAGAGAGAGAGAGAGAGAGGACAAGGCAGAGACGGACAGAGAATGAGAGAGCGAGGACAAAGTAGAGACAGAGAGCGAGTGAAAGAGGGAGAGGTCAAGGCAGAGAAAAACAGAGAGAAAGAGAGAGAGGACAAGGCAGAGATGGACAAAGAGAGAATGAGAGAGGGGGGGCAAGGCAGAGATGGACAGAGAAAGAGAATACGCAGAGACAGACAGAGAGCGAGCGAGTGAGAGAGAGAGCGGGAGGTGAGGAGGCAGTGTGGAAGATGGATTTCCACACATTTATAATAGCTGTCACACCTTACATTCAGCAAGGCAATTTCACATTTGAGAATGGGACAGCGACTCAAATTAAAAATGACATTAATTTCTGCCAGTCTGCACACATTGCATTTTTCATCCGGTGAAACGCTCTTGATTAGGCCGAGACTCCAGCGCAGCACAACAATGGCTCGGTCTGATTGGATTGTACAGTACGTCTCGTCTGAAAAGCTGTTGTTTCTCAAATCATGTTTCCCCACCATCATTCAGCGCTCTTTTTGTTCAATCCCCGTCTCGGGAAGACTTTCTTATTCACAGCCCAGAGACAAAAACAGACATTTCTACACACCCAATCTATGTAAAGGTTTAAAAAATATCATTAAAGCTTCATTTAGTCAGTCTCACCAGAACTTCTCACCGCACAGAAGGAAGGAAATCTTTCAGTGGTGTGATGATTTCTTCACTCATCTTGACGTTCGTCCTCTGGCTTTAAAACTAAACATGTTAATGGGGATTTAGAAAAAGAACTAAGCAGCTGATCATCTGCAATGATCCGTGGAAATCTGATAAAACAGGCAATTTCTCAACATTTGATGCTTTTTTTGGTCTTATGATTCACTTAATGTTCAAGATCCAAAATAAGGTCTAAGTGAATTTAGTCTGAAGTTTTAAATTTGACATTTAAACTAATTAGTGAGTTTACACACACAGAACTGTACACACACAGTCCCTCAGTTTTTTTATAATGAATATTAAAATGTTTTGCTTTTGTTACAGCCGTCTGAAATTTTTTTTATAGTATGTTTAATATATATTTTAGAAAAAAAAATACTAGCGCTGTTAAAGTTAATGCACGCGATTCATTTTAAGTGCTTAATCATTATTTTTAACGCCATTAATCACAGTTGCATTTATTTTTTACTTTCGGTTTGGGAACATGCAATAAATAGGACCAAGAGAGCCAAACGCTGTCTCCTGGTGTCGCGGCTCATTAAGATCAGCAGCTCAAAGTCATTGAGTTCAGGTGTCGTCACTTAGGTGCAAAGTGTTTAAGTGACACTGACCTACTTTTCCCTTCTCAGCAGCAACACAGACACAGTTCCTTTTCAACTGCAAATAACTTGCTCTGTTCAAAATACCAACATTTTAGAATCTTAAGGATAAGATCTTTAGATAAACAAACAACACTGTATTTACTTTTAAAAACGAATAATAATAATTTATTATTAATAATTCTTTAGTATTAACAATTATTAATAACATTAACAGGTATAGAATCTTGTAATATTAAATATTGAAGTGTAAAATGTAAATTAATGTAAACTCAACACAAAATAAACACTTGTTTAAATACTGTAACATACCATTTTGATTAAAGTAAACAATGAGTAAGCTGGTCATAATAATTAAAAAAGAAAAAAGTAATTTATTTTGATGTAAAGAGACAACGGATATGTATTTGTATATTTGTGTGGCAAAAGTATGGCACTGATAATTAGTATAGCTGAAAAGATTGATCACACATTTTTATCTAAAGGAACAAAAGTCCGACATATGGTCTGCGCGCAGTGCGCACGCAGTCGTCTGCAAATAATTGAATTGCACTCTATTCTTTCTATAAGTGCGCTGTGATTTCAGCTTTGCGAAAAATAATACTGAATGGTTTTGAATTGAAACTCAAAAACCGTCAAAACCGGAAGTGCCGGAAAAACCGGAAGTGCGATAAATGGCGTTAATAAAATTTGACGCATGAGTTAACGCGTTAGCTTTGACAGCCCTAATATATACATATATGGATTACAATAGATTTAGGGAAAACAAATATGTATATGTATGCATGTATAAATAGTCTATACACTATAAATATATGTATTTATAAACACAACACTGAAAGCCCAGTTATTTTATCTCACACACACACACACACACACACACACACACACACACACAGAACAGCACATCAAAATTAAAACCAAGAGAGAAATGGTTCAAAACTCTTTTATTTTATTGTATTTTTTTTCTTTAATCTTTTCCAGACAAACACATTGATTTCTGGACCACAGTAGAGGATGGAAACCTTTCACAAACAGTTTTTATTATTATCATTATTTGAAAATACAAATATAAAATTATACTTTCCACATCTGAGATGTGAGAGACCCCCATCCACTTTAGTTTATTTTACAACAGGGCTTGAGCAGCCGTACAGAAGACCTGAAAGATGCTTTCAGACGTCAGTCCGTTCAGTCGGTTATCGCCATAAAAAGTCCGTTAAAGTTAAAAAATGGGCAAGTGATAGGAATGGGCAAGACGATCAAAAGCGTCCGGGTGGTTCAGCACCCCGCTGGCGGTTCCCAACAGGAGACACTTGCGTGTGCGCGGGTGGGCGGATACACTGAGCCTCAGACGTGTCAGCAGACGATCGCTTCGGCCGCTGCCTAGCACTTGCCGCAAAATTCAAGTTTAAATGGATACGGTAGTTCACTCCCAACATCACCGCACACCATCCAGGTCATTTCATTTTTTTTTTAAACCAACAATTTTCCAATGATTTAACTAGTCTAGCAAGATGTGTAACATTCATCCGCTGTAAACCGCTGTCCATAGAAAACGAAATGGCGGCATCAGAGCCATGCTTCCTTAAAGTCCAAGCTACCAGAGAAAAGCGTGAGACGACAGGAGCGGAGGACCGCGCTTCATCCCAGTGCGTTTTAGGCCTGAAAATGGCATTGTAGAAAGATTGGGTTCGAGTGAAAAGACGTGAATATGACCAGCGACCAACAGCTACGACCTGACAACAAATAACTTCTGGCTGCTTTCAATCCATCCAGACTTGGACTTCTCTACAATTTCGAAACGCAGAGTGCGTTTGATTTGCGCCAAACTGGATTAAAACAGTGGTTGGACTTTAATAGTGGTTTAGCGTCTGTAGCGTGAGCGATAAGGCAGCATGGCGCACCCCGCTAACACATTCAAGGGTGAGGATCCGGTTAATGCCTCGATTACAGCAAGTTCTTCCTCGAGATCTCGTCCGTGAGAGCTTTGGTTAGTTGAAACCATGTGAGACCAGCAAAACAGTGGAACAGAAAAGGAGAAGAAATAAAACGACAGAAAAGGTTCTATGAAAATAACGCTCGGCATTTGTAGTCTTCAAATGATTGCAAAGAGAAAGTTCTATCCTTACTGGAACTACAGCTCTAGTGAACACCGCTAGATTATAACATTGAATACAGAACACCTACACTACTCACTACAGACAGAAGGGGAAATGTGGAGAAATACCAACCGAGAAGTGACAGGACCACTACACTGGCATCACGACGGCACTCGGGTACGAGGGACGCTCGGTCCGCTTTAGTTTTTTGTTTCTGACACGCTAAAACACAATGCGCAACAAAAGATTACTGAAGGAAGTGACGGGGAATGATAAATACAGTACATCATATCTGTATTATTGTCCTTGTTATATTTAGTATAATCAGTAACATCCACAAAAATATTGATAAAAATCAAATCCCCGTCCGATGCGAAACGTGGGGATTTTTTTTCTCTTTAGTCTTTTTTTTTTTTTTTTTCTTTTTCAGTCTTTTATTCTCTCAAACATTTTCGACAGTAAAGCACAAAGTTCTCCGCTTCCTTTTCTTTTTTCTGTGAAATCTTATTACTTGATTGAGTGTCTCTCTCTCTCTTGAGAAAGAATCCAGCATTCTGCTCCTGTTCGCTTGATAGTGAAATGAAGAAACCCGGAATAAACCAAGCCAATAAAAGCAGAGCAGCGTCCGTTTCTTCTGCTCCGTGTTGAAGAGGAAATGAACTATTGCTAATAACAAACTCATCCGTCAACTCCAATCCGTCAGACACATGTGCAAATAGAAAAGGATCGAATCTCTCTCACAGTGCAACGATTTCATTCACTTCACAACATTTTCATCATTTTTTTAGGCTTAAAATAAATTAATTTGTAATCTCTTTTAAAGTAACTCTCACAGGACTGAGGTAACGGTAGAAAAGATCTGTCGATTTTGTAGCAATTTCAAACACTTTGAAATATTGCCTTTGTTATTCTGAATCGTTCAGTGTAACGAAAAACTAAATGGAGTCTAGAACACAAGTGGAAAGGTAGCGCGAAAGGTGTGTGTGTGCTTTGTGTTGGAGTCGTGAAGCCGCAGTATTTACAACAGTGTTTGGGTTTTGACCGCGAGAATCACGGCGTTTGTGCTACAGATGGAGCGCGGCGGTGGCCTGGCTGCGTTCGCTGCCAGAGACGGCGGGAAGCAGCGGCAGAAGAATATTTACAGAAGTCTCGTCTTTTGTAAAGTATTAAAAGGAAAGCTTTTCTCACTCTTTTTTTCTTCTTTACACAACAAGACAGTTATAAAAAAGGACTTTGAAAATATTGTAGTCCTCTTATTGCCCAAAATAGGTAATCGCGGTTAACAAGACGTCACGCTAACATAGAACAGAGCTACTAAGATTGTTTTTTTTTTTTTCCGAGTTACACGCTCGTTGTGGATCCGGCTCGAGGTTAAAGGTCAAGCTCACGTGATCTCCGCCAGGAAATGTGACAGACGAGGGCGGTGAAATGAAGTCAAATGAGAAGACAAAACCCATATAAGTTACAGTCGCTCCCGTCAGAGAACATTCGTGAACAATGAGGAACATCTAGAAACCCCCAAAAAATGGATCGCCACTCAACGTACAATGCAACAAAACGAGTAAATGAATATTCAAATCCCACTTGAAAGAAAAAGGGCTACACTAGGGTTAGATACTGAAGAGCCGTAGAGAGGATTTTCGGTATAGTACAGCAGATCGTTTGGTTCTGAGATGATTCTGGTGTTGGTTTGTTCTTCACGTGGCTCCATCTCAGCTTCAGGTTCCCATCAGCGCTGTAGTGCTTGAAGTTTAATGGCCTTTACCTGTACACGGAACCCACTAGAAACTCCGGCCAGTCGTCCCTGGGCCTCCTGACAAACTCTGCTGGAGCAAACGGAGACAGAGGTGAGAGGTCGGAGCGGCCGCGGGCGCCTGGACGTCTCAATCATTCCACATGCAGCGTGAGCCGGAACGCACAGGATTTTCCTCTAAGACTTTCATTACTGTGCGTTACGGTCCCATTGGTGTCCACTGGACATTCCCATCGATTCTCTGGATTTTTTTTGCCTTCTACAAAATTGCCGAATTTTAGGAAGCACGATTCATAGCGTGCAAATGCGCGCTTTTGAAAAACATGTCTGCTCCCGGAGGTGAAGACGACGCTCGCGCAGACCACTCGAGCTGTCCAGACAGAGTCCAGAAGAGCGTCGCACACCGCTGATTTGTGCTTCAATCAAACCCGAGATTCAATGTGCTGAAATTTCGCAGAGAGCTTCTACCTGCTCATTAAAGCAATCATCCGTTTTACCTCGAGCACAAAATGAGAAGCTCTTTAGCAAGATTATGGGCAACAAGCTGCAGTCCGCAGGCCTCTTATCTAGACGACAGGTCACAGGTAAATGCCACCAGCCAAGGAAATCACACTTGATCAATCACAGAAAAGAGAACCGGCTATAAATATGATCTAAGTACAGGCAAAGGCAGTTGTTTTTGGCCAAAATGAATATGCAAGCACTTCACCTGCAGGCACATAAACAAGCGGAGAAGCCTCTGATTTACAGCTCTCTGTAATCTCACTCACAATCAGCCTCCAGTTCTAAAGACCTGCTCTTCACAAGAGCCGTGATTACGGAAGCATCCGGAATGCAAGTCAGACGGCAGCTAAGACTATAGATCCTCGGCGAGACGGAATCAAAGCCCGCGCACCTGCGGCGACAGCACAAGCGCACGGGCCTGCAGCCGCCATGTTTTGCTCCGCTTGTGAAAAGGGTTTCAAAACGTAATCGAAACGTAGATCCTGAATCCGAGGCGCTTTTGAAAGCCAGCTAAAGTCCCTGGAAGAGCTTCACAGTGCTAATGAATAACTAGAACCGCCGCAGAAATTGATCAAATGAAAAGGAAATGAAAAGGCAACAGGAAGAAGAAGGAAGGATGTGGAGGGAACAGATACACAATGATGAAAGTCAAATCAGGAATAATTGGTAAAGAGTGCAGCATATCTACCTCGAATGAGATGGAAACCAACCACCTGTTAGGATTCAGTGGTATCCGTTTGTAAAAGCGGTGGCAATCAAAGGACCCTAGAAGTGCAGAGTTAGTACGGTCAGTCGCATTCACCAGGCTTCAGTCGGAGAACAGCAGGGACCGTTTCTTCGCTCTCATTCATCATCAGAAAGGCACGAAATAAACGCACCAAACCATTCAGCTGCACATCCACAAAGTGAAAAAACGTTCCCCGCTGTTCCAGTTAATACAGGAAAACAAAATATTCACTGTCAATCAGCAATCAAATGAATAATTCCACAGGAGCGGAAAGAGGAAGAAAGGCACAAGAAATCATCTGAACAATTTGAAACAGGCCGAGGCATAAGCTGAGCGTTCACCCCGACCGTGTCTTTGTCGTACAGACTTTTTAGCGACTGGTTTCCTGGTCCGATGTCATGCGACGCGATCCGAGTCGTCCAGTCACTCTCTCTCTATCTCTCTCTCTGTCTCAGGCGATTATGCCACACTTTTGTCGTTTAATGACTACGTTTGTGTCTGTGTTTACATACATTTCTCACGTTTAAGCACATCACTTCCACACTTTGTCTTTATGCACTTTACGACGACCGCCATAAGTCTTCACTTTCAATATTGGACCTGTGATTTGGCTCTGGCAGCCGAAACCAATATTTTTTTCATATATTTTTTAATTGAACCTTTATTAGTCCCTCATATATGTGGCCCGATACTGGACATGGCCAGCTACGTATATTCATATGTAAAACTCTTCATCTCTTTTCTGTCCTAGCGAAGGAAGAATTTGCTTTTAATGAAGCTGAATGGGAGGATCCGAATGAGACTGATGCGGTTCGAACGAAAGGTGGTTTCCAGTCTCTGCCACTGAAGGTCAGAGGTGAAGGCGCCGAGAGAATAATGGCCTGTGGCAGGAAGGGCTCCTCACAAGAGTTTATTATTGCCTTATTGATTTACATATGCACTTTCACAGGCTCATCATTTGCCGCGGAAGAAAAAGCCATTGTGTGTTGAAACTAAACACGGACTTGAGAGGGAGAAAGGAATTAATGGTGAGATTTCTGTTCCTCGCGCTGGCACGGGAACAAAAGTGTCCTGACGCATGGCTGCGCCGCTGACAGCCGCGGTCGGCTCTCGGTTTGTTATCCGTGTGCTGACTGAGAGGAATGCTGCTGGGAATGCAGAAATGTTAGCAAAGCTAAAACCGGCGCTATCTCACTCCAGCTATTTGCCAGGGCACCTGCTCCGCGCTAATGAGACGACGATTTCTCGTTTTTTTTGTTTGAGACACGGAATTTACAGCTGATGATCAGAGTAAAAGACGTCTGTCGCTCACCACGTCCTTTGCCTTTTATATACAATTAATGTAGAATTCAGTTCAGGGTTTAAAAAAATAAAATATCATTTTTGATTAAAACGTTTTTTTTGCTGATTACAGCAAACAGGTTCCTATGAGTTGGTGCTTCAAATTGAGAATTTTGTGGCTGTTCTAGCAGTAGGGTACATGTGTTGCAGGTTCAAATCCCAGCCTGAAATGGATTTTCAAACTACTGGGTCAGAAATGTCTCAGTAATGTCAACCGGACCGTGCTTGTGCGCGTGTAACTGCACATGCACCAAAAAGCTGAGGGAAATTTTGATTTTAAGTCGACAGATGGTACTGAATACTTTACTTAGGTATTTCTGGCTACTTTGTACTTAAAAAAATATAAAACAAATATAAGCAACTTTTACTCTGTACTTGACTACGTTTCTGATTGAGTATCTGTACTCTTTACTCCTTACACTACTTACCGTTACTCGTTTCATTGAGATTTCTTTTTCTACGGCGGTTAATTTCTTGGGCGGACGAGGCAATATTGCCATCTGTAGGATGCTATAGGTACTAGATGCTATTTATGAGCTAAATCACTTGGACATGAATCAGCGGTTGCACATTTTTGCACATTTGACAAGACTTTTTGTATCTATAATACAGTTACATTTAATTTCTATACTATATTTGAGAAATAAAACCTCATAAATACAGAGTTTCTTGATTTTCACAAATTTTGTGCCTAAATTCAGTACAAGTAGAATACTTAAGATCTTTTAATATTGGATAGTTTATGAATTTTTCTCAAATCTTCTTGGAATGCGTGACTTGTAATGGAGTAATTTCTGCAATAAGGTATCTGTACTTTTACTCAAGTATAGTTTTCAGATACTCTTTACACCTATGCACTCCTGAGTGTCCTTGAGCAGGACACTGACCCCCAAAAGCTCCCCACATTCCATGGCTTAAGGCTGCTCCGGGTTTGTGTGTGTTCACTTAACTTTATGCGTGTAACTTCACTGGATGGTTAAATGGAGAGCACAATTTCGATAAGATCCCTAGTGGCCATATTGACAAACTTACTCTCTCTTTTTTATTTTAACTAAATCTCACATACAAACTGAGAGTCCTGACCCGGCCGAGGAGCGAGAAGCTCGCGAACCCAGACAGAGAGAGAGAGAGATGAATGAGACACTCACAGCAATGCCGTGGCCAAAGCCTGATCCGGGCTGGGGACTGGCGGCACTGATGTAGTTGCCCACGCCAGAGTCCTGGCTGGTGGGGCCGTACAGGTCAGCCACGGGCCCCGGGCTGCTGGCTCCAGGAAAGGCTCCTGGACGAGGCGGGTTGGTGCCTGCCAATAAAATGGCAGAGCAAAAAAAGTGAGCATAAAGAGAATGAATATGAACACACGCACACACACACACACACACACACGCCATCCCCATGTGAGCTGAGGAACCTTCTCTCGAAGAACCTGTGAGTGTTTAGAAGTGAAAATGAATCTATGCAGTCTCTTGCATCACGGGACGATCAGTGCACACGTGTGTCCAACATCACATCCTGTCACTTCCTGAAAATTACACTGGGATTCAACTCCCTGTAATCAGCAGCTGTCAGCAGACACGTGCGTCTGGGGTGAAACGTGTTGAAGACGGAATCATTGCATGGATGTAAAGTCGTGTGAATCGCTGGAGGATGGTTCTAACTTTACCGTCCGTGTGCCCAGACACAAACTCCTGTGCCAGCAGAGGCTTTTTATTTGGATCGCTGCTGATGACCCTTAATTTCATCGCGGATCCGAGGAAAATTAGGGCCAATAAAAACAAACGCATGTACTAAACGAAAGCAACACTTGCAGAAACTTGGAACCCCCTGACTGTGCGTTCTCATTTTTCTTTCTGACACTTCCGTTAATGAGTGAATATTAAACTACAAGCCTCAGATCAGAGGACCGGCACCACACCTGCAGTGACGACTGTGGCTCTGCTGATGGAAAGATTCACCAAATAAACCTGTAAACACATATATTCTCTACATTTTGCTTTTTAAAAATTCTCAAAAAGTGTTTTATTTAGTAAATCCTAACCATCGACACCTGAAAAATGTGTCTGATCAGTAGAAGCATATATAGTAAGTTGGAATTGTTCAATCCTTCACACACACACACACACACACACACACACACACACACAACACACACACACACACACACACACACGTCCTACACTATTCTACCAGGTTTTCTATTCTCTGCAATGTTTGCAACATAAACTCACCATTAAACTTAACAATTAGGATTTTTACAGACAATTGATCTTTAATGAAAAAATTACAGGTTTACAGAAGATGAACTTATCCACAATTACACAGTTATTAGCAAGCTGGAGAAAATATTCTTTTTCAGATTTTATTGCTTCACGGAAAAAATATGTAAATACCAAACACATGGAGAGAAAAAGCGTTTGACGTCTCAGAATTTTTAGACACTGATGAAGATTAAGCTGGACGTGTGGATCTGATGGATCATCATCACTGCACGTGTGACAAAACCACACACACACACACACACACACACACACACACACACACAACCATCACTCACAGCCCCCCTCCTCACTCTCTTTCTCGCTCTCTCACACACACTTGGACTTATATCATTCTGGGGTCCCACCTTTGGTATCTCATCAAAATTTAAAAATATTCCCCTCCCACTTCAAAACTCAATTTTAACCAAATATTCCTTCTTGACCCTCAAACAGGTCAAAATTGTGGGCTCCATCCAAAGGTCCCCACAAGTGCCCACAAGGCCACACTTAGTGTAATAACTAGCATTTGGGGGCTTACTGACCTAAATACCGAAACACACACACACACACACACACACACACACACACACACACACACACACCCAAAAAAAAAAAAAATCTTTGCAGATCAAGCCAATGACCGTCGTCTCCCTCTCTCTGTCTGGTGAATGACGAATGAATCACATGAATGACAGAATAAAGGAAAGGCCACACACACCTGGGCTTTTGTACTGGTCCGGACTGGCCAGGTGCTGAAGAGGAGAGTTGCAGGCCGAGGTTGCGTGCTCGCTTTGCAGCAGCTGAGCCGCCTGGGGTCCCAGGGAACCGTAGTCCGCAAAGGAGAATGGAGGTCCCCGCTGGTCAGTGGGCGAGGAGTAGAAACCGTAATCAGGGAACCCTGAGAGATACAGCACAGGGAGCAGGATCTTCATCATCACCAGAACAGGATTTACAGTCATGATGCTTCATTTCTGACTAGCACTGCAAAGACAGCGTATGTGTGTGTTGAGTTTTGCTAAGGTTAAAGTAGAGGTGGTGGTTAAGGTGGTTGTGTGTGTGTGTGTGTGTGTGGGGGGTGGTATTTTGATGAATGGGTTTAAACGGAGGAAACATGTTGTTTTGTCTGTGTGTCAATGGATGTTTCCCAGTGGTGCAGACGGATACAGTATTTACAGTAGAGGACAAAACGTTTAGCAACCCGACGAAACTAAACTTTAATCTTTTATGTCAACTAAATGTTTGCTTTTAAACTAAGAAAAATATATTTTTTATCCCAGTTTCTTTTACCCCATTTCAATGTCTAAAAAACAATGACTATTTTGTCGGGATAATAATTTTGTCCTCAACTGTTTATGTTAGTGTGTGTGAGTAAGAAGTCTCACAAACTACTGCAAATGGCAACAGTTAACAAAGGAAACAATTTCACTGTTCAAACATTGGAGGGAAATGTGAAATTTAGCTGTACGCCACTGCGAAATGTTTAATTCAATCCAATTCAAGGCTCGTTCTGACATCATCGCTCAAGAACAAACTCATTTGGAGGGTGTGTTTGACCTGCTCTACAAATGACACTGAAAAAAGGATAATGCCATTCTGTGCTCTGACTGACAGGCGCTCCAGACACCCCGGGTTACGTGACCCACACAACACACTACAGCCCCACGCTTCCTCAATGTTCACATTTGTTATTTGGATAGACAGATAGATAGACTTTATTAATCCCACTGGGGAAATGTTTGTGTTTTGCAGCAGAAACAAAGAGAAAGAAAGCAGTTTAAACAGAAACAAATACAAACATTGAAATGACAACAGTAAAAGCAAAAATGTGAAAAAAACAAAGAGAACTAAAGAAAAACAACAATAAATAGTTTGTGCAAAAATACAGGTCAAACATGATAGTGCAATCAATAAAGAGTAGTGGAAAAATGGTGAGTGACAAAAGTGTGTCACTGCATTACTGTATTAAATTATTGCTGTGGGTAGAAATGACCAGTGCTATCGCTCCTTCTTACACTGGAAGTGGAGGAGTCTGGTGCTGAAGGAGCAGGGTCTCTACATTGTGGTGCAGGGGGTGGGATTACACCCTTCTGTCTGCCACCTCCTTGATGGTCTCCAGTGGGCAGCCCGGGACAGAGCCGGCTCGCTTAACCAGCTTGTTAAGCTTCTCCCTGTCACTGTCGGTACAGCCCCCCACCCAGCACACAACTCCATACAGGACCACTGAGGCCACCACAGTGTCGTAGAAGGTCCTCACGAGCTGTCTGTCTACACCAAAAGACCTCAGTCTCAACAGCAGGTGGACGCGTGTCAGGACCTTTTTGTATAGGGCGTCAGTGTTGTGTGACAAACATCCTAATGAATAAAAAAATTTATACCAAAATTAAGTTTGTTATGATCATGGCCAGTCAGCTCGGCGGGGTCACAATTCATGGACTACAAAGCCCAGGATTCCATTTGTTAGTCTTTCCTGCTTAAGTAGTCACATGATTCCTTGTTGCCACCTGTTTGCCTCATTTAATCATGTGATTAAGTTGCATCTCTGTTAACGTTGCGTTCCGTTATGTTTTGTAAGTTTCAATTCCTTTTTTAAATGTTTTTTTTGCACTACGAACTCTGGCTTCACAGATACGTATTAATACACAAACACATTTCTGATTTTATAGGTGAGAGAAAACTACTGAGGGACCAGTCTCAGTGTTAGGACACTCCTTTCTCATGTTTTTTTGTAAGAAGAAACGGAGCGGACAACAAGTGAATCCTTCATACTCAATCCAGGCCAGAAGAACACAACTTTCAGATTCTGTTGGGGATTTCTGCACGTATCAACCATGTTTGTGTGAGTTTGAGTGTGTGTGTGACGTGAGCGAGACTGATGTCCTGGTGAAACACATTGCGAGTAGTTTGTGTACGAGGATCTACTGACCCTCCGTCTTTAATGCAATTGAATCTCAGATCCCTTCAAGCCGTCTGCATCGACAGAAAATGCCTGAAGTGTGCGGAGAATCTTCAGAAGAAGAATCTTCAAGTGTTCAGCTTCTTCAGGAGAGGATGAAGCCGATCCAGCGTCACGTCTTTAATCATGTGAGGACAGCGGCGGGAATCCGATTCTGTCGGCCCTTTCTAACAGACGAGTGTCCTTGAGGTTCAAAGGGAAACAGGACGAGCCTCTTAATTACACGTTCTGCTAATTAGATCTTGCGCCGCAAACCCACGAGGAGCCGAGCGCGAGCGTGTCATCCAGCCGCACACAACAAACACACCTGCTTCCTTTGTTTGCGTCGGCATGACGGATGAAGCCTGAAAAGCTGCGGCTTTTCATGTGGAGACTGGAAAGATCTAATAATGGCCTCGGAAATGATCGTCCAGGTAGATCAGGTCCAGGGACGCGCCGTCTGAAGCGGAAACACCCAATAAAAGGCCCATTTAGCGTCTATAGAGAAGCCATCTGCTGCTGGACGGCATTCGCTGGCGGATTCGCTCTCAGAACCCATGCAAATCATTCACTTTGACCCAGTGGATATGCGGGGGAAATGAAGCAATGCCATTTTTAAACATCAAAAGTTGGCCGAAGAATGGTCCCTCCGTGAGGTTCCTCTCCATTGTGCTCAGGATGTTTCATGTGAACTTGCATGTGTCCGTTTAACACACACACACACACACACACACACACACACACACACAAACACCACATGACGGAAATACAATGGTCTGTTCGGCCTGACGTGGTAACGGCAGGTTTGGCAGAGCGACGCCGGCGTGATGAACAGTGACGGAAAAGTGTAAAGATGACGTCCCTGTGGCCGTCCATCAGCGTGTGCGAACAGCTGGAGCAGGTCGACGGCGGCAACATCTGCATGGCGCTGAACTCTGGACGCATGTCAGGCCACCATTACGGAGCCCATCTGGACCCTTCAGATGAGATGAAAGCCCTGACGCTTTCCACTGTTATTACACATAATATCAGTCTGAGCAGGATGAAGAACCAGATGCAGACGTAGATGAACAAGAGCTGCTTTCATCTGCTGTTTAATGCAGCAGCGCCTCTGCTCTTTTCTGTCGCTTCTGGGACTCAGACCTCTTCACACCAGTAACATGGTTTCTCCCGGAGAAACACACATGAGACCGACCTGAGATCTGTAGGAGACACGTGCTAATGGTTTTTGACAAGGAACGGAACTGCTTAATTTCACGCTTTTGCAGGGCTCAAACCATCTTTCTAAATAAGTGTATACATACAGTAATGTTTTTTTCAAAATGATAAATTACATTATATAATTTATGGAAGAATAAATAAAAGGTTTCAAAAGCTCCACACACCTCTACACTTAGAAATGCTTTCATTCAGACATAAAAATGCTTTCATTTTTGGAAAAACCTATTTTTTAAATTAGCAATTAGCATTAATAAATAGTTAAAGAAATTGTATTAATTCAAAGAAAAGTAAAGTGCGTGAGATTGTCAATATGGCAAGCCATATCGAAATTCTGCATTTAACCCGTCCAGTGAAGTGCACATACACACAGTCAAGTGAACACACACAAACCCGGAGCAGTGGGCAGCCTAAGCCAAGTCTCCTCCTGTACCACTAGACCACAACTCCCCACTTTAAAAATGATGTAAAAAAACTATATCCTGTAAATATGGTTAAGCAGTGGTGCCTTGTTTTTAGACGTAACTTGGTGACTTTTAATTCTAAAACATTGAAATCTGTTTACGAGGCAGTTTGTCAGCGGGCGCTGAAGTGAAGACCCTGTTCTTTCTTCAGGTGGATCAGGCTCCGCTCACACACACCTGTCAGCATCTATTAGCACAATTAGCCTGCTGACGCCAGCCAAATCCTGCCATTTACAGCCCCTTTCATGAGGGACCATGGAAAAGCTGACATTTTGCAATGTGACTTTCAAACAGTTTTTATAAAGAAGCTGAAGGACCACGGCCTGCCTGGAAATAGCATTTCACACAATCATCTACTCCAGGCAGAAATGTCAGACGCGGCGAGGGAATCCAACACAAACACACACTGTCATTCTATAAAAAGCACTGACCCTGCAATTCCACACTCACAGACATTATGTTTTATCTCTCCATCTCTCTCCACTTGAACAAAGCCGACAGTGCTCACTCCCTCGCTCTCACTCACTGTCTCTACCTCTATGTCACTCTCTCCCTTTCTCTCTCTCTCACTCTGTCTCTCATTTACTCACTCACAATTTCAACCTCTCTCACTACCTGAAAGTATCTCTCTCTCACCCACTCTCGCTTTATCTCTGTCAGTTTCTACCCCTCTCTCTCTCACTCACCCACACACTCTCTCTCTCTCTGTCAGTCTGTACCACACTCTCTCTTGCTCGCTCAAGCCCCCCCCCCCACACACACATAGACAGACAACGATGTCTCGCACCCTCTCACTGAACGTACATGTCTATTTCTCTTTCACTAGGTCTCTCCATTTCTGACTATCTCTTTCTCCCACTCACTGTTTATCTCTTTACTATTCTCACTCACTCATTCACTGCAGACTGAGTGTCTCTCACCCACAGTATGTTTCTCTCTTTCTTTCTCTCTATCTCAATAACAGTCTCTCTTTCTCTCCCTGTTTGTGTGTGTCTCTCTCTCCCTCTCAAAAACAGTCTCTCTCTCTCCCTCGCTCACCCATCCTCCACAAAGATGTCAATACGCTTGTCACATGTGCCTTTAATTTAGCTGGTAAATTTCAGAACATCCTCAATTAGACAGCTCATTTCCACCTCCGTCAGCTGTAAAGAATGACACTGTGGAGCGAAGCTGCTCTTTTCTACTCTCAGATTCCAGCTATTATCATCACTGAGCGTCCTCCATCCGCAAACAGCAGAGGTGAGAGTCTGGAGCCAGACGATAATCCAGGAAAATAATAAAGGACAAAAGAAACAGAAAAGACACGAATATGTAAAAGGCGCAATAAATGAGCGTACGATTTAACAGACAGTACAGTCGATTTAAACATATTTCCATTTATTAACGTGCTCTGTTTGGCGTCTCTCTTATGTTCTAATTATTAACGTGACAATACTGTCCTATTCACCTGTTATATATGAACTACTTTACAGTGAAAATGGCAGTTTTTGGGAGCCTCGCACAGGACGGATGGTGAAAACACACATCTGTCTTCATCAGCGGTGTGACAGACAGGATGAAGTGCGTTTCATATTTGCAGCATGAGCGACTGGCACCGTGGAGACGCGCTGGCCTAGATCTGCACCTGCGAGTCTGCGGCGGATGAAGCGACACAGCTGCAGTCAGGGCTCGTCCGTCAGGATCCGCCACTAATGCAGAGTGACGCGGCTGTTCACGCCGACCTGGCTGAGAGAGAGAAGCACAGATGGAGGGAGGGACGAGACGGAGGGGCCTCAGAGGAGGGACGCGGCGGACCCCGGGGAGTCGGTGGCCCTTCGTCCCCGGCCCCAGAGAGCCGAGGTGCTGAGGCTGTCAGGCCTCCGGTGCGGAGACGAGCCTTTGTGAGGCGTGTAACGTCAGAGAATCTCTGCCTCCAGTTGCCAAACCATGAGAGAAGATGGTTCTGCCTGAGCGTCACTTCAGAAACAGCTGCCGCGTTCTGACACATGTCCAATGCACTTTCACACACCTTGTATTGCAACCAATTACACACGGAGCCTCACATTTTACTCCACCAACCAAAGATAAATGACAGCGTTTCGACGTTTCGACGCACACACACACACACATATACAAGATCCAGTCCTCACACACTTCTCATAATCACAAAAAACAGGAACCTTCTAATACTGAACAACACTTACAAAGAGAAAAGTAAAAAAATAAAATCTAAATACGACAAACAAAAGACTGAGAAAAAAATTTAACCTTTAAAATAAACGGTTTCCTTTAAATAACTGACAGACACGAGAAGTTCTGGTTTTGTTGATACGGCAACATTAAATCTGTATATTTGCAGCGATACTCCTGAGAAATAAACGCCGCTGAAAACCACTCACATTATTACACGCTCCATTTTGTCCAGCTCAAGTCTGTGACTCATTTGCTTTATCACCGTATTTCACATAAACAACCATTTAAAACTGTCAGCTTTTTAAATAGAAGCGACTCTTCCTTACTCATCTCCAACCTGTCAGCTAATGAGAAAGGAGCTTTTTGGAGAAAAAAAAAGAATGGAAAACAGTTATGCACACTAAGCAGCGAGACAGTCCTTCAAATCAAAGTGCCACATTATTGCATCATAAGCAGGAAGTGGCGCAGGCCTCGGGCGATGGAGGCACTGGAACTCTCCGCCACTCTGCTGTCTGTGAAACAGGCTGTGCTGAAGTGACAGTCAGCGGACGTTTCCTCCTCGGCCGGGCAGCAGGCCTGTGGAACGTCTGCGGCACACTGGAGGCCGGTGGCTAATGGATGCTGAGCTTTCTGGAAAAGGTCACTGTTAAATGTCAGTGCTCTGTCTCAATGGCTTTCTCACTTCTGTCACAAGGCAGCCATGAAGTGACTCCATCAGTCACAAAAACACGCCATCACGGCTCTGCTGCCTAATAAAGGCGGTCCAGTGGGCCGAGACCTGCCGGGATCAAGTCCTCCTCTGAAACACGCCACCGACCAGCAGGGTTTCAATCGCAGCACGAAAACCAAGCTCAACGCATTGAGCAAACGTCTCTCATCTGACAACTACGACCCGCAGCTACTTAAAAGTCTGTGAGCATCAGCCGCTCCATCGCTTCTCTCGCAGCTCTGGTTTAAAACTCAAACAAGTCTGGTGTAAATCACACACATTAAGCGGAGACGAGATGCAGGGAGCTGAGTACTAATCAGAATCAAACACGTCTGATTGGCTGGAGAGGCATGACTGATTGACTCACGCTCTGTCGCCCGCGTTCGCTCAAACCCGCCATCGAGCCACTTTTACGCCTGTCTGCCAATTACAGCGGCTGGATGACTGGTGCCAATGCAGTGAACTTCAACGCGTGTGAGTCTAAACACCGCAGCTCCTCAGGCCTGTTTCTTCACCGCGCTTTTACACTCCATTTGCAACACATTTTGTTTGTGTGTTTACACCAGCCAGGCTATTTGAAACTAGATGCACAGCTAAAAAGGATTTCCTGTGCCGCGCACTCACGACAATACAGGATTTTTAGCTGTGGCCTCACCACAGAACTCATAGAGACATTTATCCCATTGATTCCCACAGATTAATACATCAGTGTAAAACCATGAAGGAGAAGAGCTACTTTAATTTGTTGATTTTTGCCAAATAGGTCTTATTTTCAGAGTACGTGAAAGTTTTAAAAAAAAAATCAAGCGCAGTCATTTTATCATTGTGTTTTTTAAAACTCCACTCTAACAAGTAATCACACAAGTTCTTAAAGTAACGGCTTGTGACTAAATCTTTGAACTGGATTTATTACAAACATCAAGATTTAATTTCATACTGCCACTCATCATTCGCAACATTAATGAGAACATGAAGTTTCACTGCTGTTAAAATCAACATTAGAACTTCTCTCACATTTTTTTGCTCATTTTAAGACTATCATTCACAACAACTTACCACAATCCTTGCTTTACATTTAATTTTTTTACCTAGTGGCAGAATGTGCAGATCAGGTTCAGTCTCTTGCTCAAGGACGGAGCAGGTGGAGTATCAACAGGTCCGGGATTCGAACCTGCAACCTTTTCGTCACAGTCCATCGCTTTACCACAACGCTTTAATTTTTCAGATATTTATAGTAATATAAACCCGTTTTCCATGCTAGTTGTCGTTAGGTTCCAGGATGTTTAGTTCTGAGCCTTTTGCCTGTCTAAAAATATAGAGTTTTCCTTTTAGTTTGCCACTTGCGCCAGAATTATGTTTCCGATTTATTTATTTGTTTTACTTTGACGCCCGCAGTGTTTTTCCTCTACAAGGCAGTGCTATGTACTTTTATTTTAAAAACAAGCATCTATCAAAATTGGGTCTATCCACCGCCCTAGTGGTGACAACTGTAGCTAACAACTTAACATGACACCAATAAATCACAAAGTGTAGTCATCTAGAAAATAACCTGACTTGTGCTTTTTCCGCTTTACACCGTCCTAAACTCCTCCGGTCACTGTGAGATGAGTGTGAACGCGGCACGAAAGGAGGTGTGTAAACGCTCACTAACACTTTCTGATGGTCAATTACACGTCATATCAGACACGTCAAGGCCTTTTCTTCCGCTGCTTAGATATTCAAGCATGCTCGCATCTTTCACAAAGCCGTTGCGTTGATGAAGACTTGTTTGTTCACTTGCGTTAGGCACAAAGTGTGTGCGAACAATAGGAAAGCAATTAAAAACTCCACAACCCTGGAGAAAGCAAAAGCCCAGGCAGGTGCATGTGCCAGCAGGAGCTGCCCCCTGTGCCCCGATCTGAGACCCCGACACTGACACTAACTCAATTACCGCAGAGGAGGAAGGCTGATCTTAGACCATCGGCCGGGAGAAACTTCTGCCAGCACCATCAATCACAAATCAGACTCGCTCCTTTCCAGCTAACTACAGAGTGAGTGAGTCAGAGAGAATGTTTGTGTGTGTGTGAGTGTGTGTGTGTGTGTGTGTGCGTGTGTGAGAGAGGCGGCTAGAGTTAGAGCAGCGTGAAAGAGCAGCAGATCTGCGGCCAGAGCGTTTACCTGGCCCTGTGCTCTGAGGGAAAGCTGCGTAGCCGCCTCTTCCACGGGCCGCCCTACCTGAGCCACGCGCCGCCGCCACCGCCGCCGCCGCCGCCACCGGACCGTACGCTGTGGCCGGGAAGCCTGTGCCAGGGGAGGGAACGGGGAAGGAGTCGAGGTGGATGAGCAAACAAGGAGAGAGAAGAAGCAGGAGCAGAAACAAGCGGAAAGAGGGAAATAAAAAAAGGTGGATGGGAAACAAAAAGGAGGGGTAGAGAAAGGGGAAGGAGGGAACAGATGGGAGGAGAGGATAAATTAGAAAAAAAAGCAGGATCAAGCGACGCGTCGACATCACTGCAGCGGCACTCGGCTGCTTCTGCTTTATCTGACACGCACGGCAGATTCACTGACACTTTGTAATGTTTGTGCACTTTGTATCGTGTCACTGTCACTGTCACTGTCACTGTACAAACACATCAGATTGTTCACTTTTTGAATAATTCATGTTTACAATTGTAGGTGTTCTAACTGTAGAAAAATAGCAATAAGGCTTTGAGTACTACGTGTAAGATTCTTTTTTGGGATATTTTATTGATGTCAATAATTCACCACTGGTTCAAAAACTAAGAGAGACTCGGATTAAATCCAGAGAGAGACAGAGCGATGATAGTGAGATGTGAAGCCGAGCGACTCCTGATTAAAGCATGCTAATCTGTCTATGGTGTTATTACCAGATTAGCCATCGGGGATTAATCGCTCGCTTTCAAGTGTCTTGTGATTCACGACGGGACAGTCGACGGCGAACACAGCGAGCAAGAACTTTTTGTGGGCTAATGAGACTTTCACTGGTCTTCTCCAGGATCTCAGCTTTCCCCAAGGTCACAATGCAAATGTCTGTGAGCACAAATTGAACCTGAAAGAATTTAGTGGAGCCTGAATTTAGTTTTTAAACACTTTCACTTGCTGAAAAGGGTTAAATGAAACCACTTAAACAGAAGCATTTGAAAAAGCACTTGAGGAACACCTAGGTGGCAGCTCACTAAACTTTCAATGAGCCAATGACACTTCCGAAGAAGAGATAGACTCACTTGCTCAAATCTGCAGTGTTCAAACATCATAATTAAATATGATCATTTTTCTGAACAATAGAGGACACCCACTCAAACGCTTCATCAAAGTCATTATTATAATATAAATATAATTAGAGAGCAGCTAATTAAAACACACATCGTTTGGCGGCCCATTCGTGATTGAAAGCCAATAGACAATAAGTGTGTGACAGTGGCAGATGGTCGGGTTCAGACGTAATTAGCCCCGTCTCTTATGGTTCGGTCCTATTCTTCAGTGCAAACCCTCATATTAGTGGCCATAATAACCTTCCATGCGCCGCTAATGTCTACTCAAACAGCGTCGTCAGGACCGCCGCAGACATCGAAACGTTACCGATCGTGCTGTTGGAGTAGAGTCGATCACGGTAACACATGCTGACAGCGTGAAGAACCAATGACGGACTCGTACAAGAGGAGAGAAGCCGCACATAAGTCAGCCAATATACTGAATCTGTGTAAGAAATAGCACCAAGGCCGAGTTTAAGTTAATTTAACTATAAATGTTGACATGGTTTCATAGCATTTAAAACAAAACTCAGCAAAAACAAAAAAACCCACAGATAGGCCAAGCATTGGCTAGTTAAGAGGAGCAGTAGAAAATGGCGCCTGGACAGAAAGCGCTCATATTGATAAGGTAGAAAAAAACATGAACTCAAAGGCAAAGGCGTTATTAGCACAGGAAGTTTCTGGCTTTGTCGGGAACAAAAAAAGGCAGCAGAAAATTTTTTTACAACAAATATGCCAAGTTAACATTGAACTCCAGGAAATTTTATCTGCGAATAAGTGCACAAGTGTAAAGTACTTGAGTAAATGGACTTTGTTACTTTACTTAGTTAATTTACTTCAGGTATTTTATTGCCTCCTTTGTACTTATACTGAGTATCAAAAATATAAGAGACTTTTCTCTACTACTCTGCTTGAATATATATTTGATTGTGTATATATGTACTCTTTAATCAACTACATTGGATTGGAAACGTATCATTACTAGTTATATTGTGCTTCTTGTTCAAGTCAGCATCAAGGTGATATCACCATCTGCAGGGTGCTGAAGGTACTATTTCCGAGATAAATCATGTGACCGTTAATTAGCGGTTGCCCTTTTTTCCACATTTGATTTTAACTAAGACTGACTTTTTGTTCTTTTTTTATCTATTTTGTCCAGCCACGTTGGAACTTTAAATCTAAACAGTAAGGTATTCGTTCTTTTACTCAAAAGCAGTGTCTGTGAGTGTGTGGTACCTTGCAAAATCTATGACGCTATGAAATGAATAACCTGGTGCTCATGGGTACAAATATTGACTTTTGTTACTTTTTTATTTTCATTTAAGTTCTGTGTGATTGGTCAGTGGAACAGAGCAGACAACAGCTGGTCAACTTTATTAAGTCAACTTGTTCTTTTATTCTGCTCACATTTCTTCTTTCTCACAATAAACTCAATTGTCTCCGACATACACGCCTCCGTTCAGATTACAAGACGTCCACTTCCACACATTTCTCCAGCCTGTTTGCTGGGTCAGTGGTCACCTAACCGGACATGCCTGTTTCAGCCTGAAGACGTCTCGTTTTTTACCGGCCGCTTTCGTTCTCTCATCCTTTTTCTGAATCTAGCAATTTCCAATCTCTAGTGTGGCATTGTTCTTGGCTGGGATCGACATTTCTTCAGCTGAATCTGCACTATAATTAATTACACAAGTCTGATGACGGTTTATATCAGAATGGCTGTAAAAGCAGATTAGAGAAGGTGCTCACATTTAAACCAGAAATGGCAACACATCTGATGAATCTGATATGTAATGTATCAGCACATCATTTAAATCCCTGATGAAAACAGATGAAAGAACAGGAATCATGGCCTCGTCTTTCAGCCACACTCCGACAGCGCTATTAGATTTAGACACCACCATTATAAAACACATTGATGAGAAATGAATTAGGAAAGTGAGAGCCGGAATGAGCGTCTCCGAGAAAAAAGGGGGATAAAAGAAGAGTAATACCAGCCAGCATCTTTTCATCAAGCAGAGGTGAGTCACGACACGGTGCGGTCCGGCTCTACGGCTAACGAGAGCGAGACACGGGCCTCGTCACAGATCAGGAGCACATCATGGATTACGACCAGCAGCAGTCACACAGTAACAGTTCAGCCATGTTTGGTGACAGACACATCCACCATTGGTCAGAGGAGTCAAGCTCCTGGCCAATCAAATCCAGGAAATACTTTATATACAAGACTCAAACAAGAAAGTGCATCATTTCGGTTCTGCTCCACGTCTTTGACGGTGCACAGACAAATACAGAGACAAAAATACGAGCCGTGGTCTATATCCGACTGCGTCTCGCACTGACCAGACCCTTCAAGAACACACATCACTTCAGGCCTATCTATCACTCCATGAGCTGTCACCACATGAGGGTCACACATAAACCTTTTGCACTAGGTCTTTTACACTTGACCTTTACATATTTTGGTTGTTTATGTTTCAATGGGAAGCACAGTGATTAATATGGAAATAAAAGTAAATATATCTCTGAGATAATAATGCTCACAGAGGATGCTAATCTCTTATTACTATTATCTTTGGATATAAGAACATAAACACAATTACAATAGTGTGTGTGTGAGAGAGAGAGAGAGAGAGAGAGAGAGAGAGAGAGAGAGAGCCTGACATACAGACAGACAGACAGTCATGAACATAAGTCTAATAGCAAATCCTAGTCACACACTCTCTCTCTCTACCGGTAATTTACACACTGATCCACACATTCTGAAAACACACACACAAACATTAATGGCTTGTCCAGTTTTTTTATTTTCCACTTTAAATTCCTGTTTTATGAAACATTGTATTCCAGTCGTTTGGGCAGCGCCTCAGATGGTTGATGCCTTCACCCCAGCCGACAGACACAGTTCTCTAACAGAGCGCGCACACACACACACACACACACACACACACACACACACACACACACACACACACACACACACACACACACACACACACACACACACACACACAACAAAGATACAAAAAAATACAATATCTTACAGCGGTTTACGGTAAACTTGAAATAAAGTTCAACTACAGAAGACAAGTGGTGTATAAATCTGATGAAGGTCACAGCTGGCCAACAATCCAACCAGACTCTTCCAAACACCACCACCAAACTGTTCAGGCTCTATCTTCTCACTCACAGTGAAGATCTTCACTTTACATGACATTTCATTTCAAGACACTATTATCCATAAAATATATATAAAGATTTATTTCAACCAATATGCTAAAAACAAACAGGTCCAAAGGATTAATATGAACCTGTAAAACATTAACTTCATTAACGTAGCTCATAAAGGTACAACCTAATTGGATCTCTAGAAGTTCTTGACTACAAGAAAACAAAACTCTATAAAGGAAATTCTGTAAATAATGACCTCTAGACCAGGTATTTTCAGCATTATGACCTTCAAAGTTGGGTCGACATAAATTTACAGAATGTTATTTTCATTCTACTGAAGAATGTGTTGTTGTGATATTACTCCAAACACTAAGTCCAAATAAAGCCTGAATCCTTCCAAATCCTAATCCGGGCCAGTTGTTATGATACAGCAGAGCTGAAAATTTTGATTGGGTGAAGAACCTGGTGCTAAATTACTAGTAAATAACCAACCTACTATTAAATTACCAAATGTAAAAAAAATTTAGTTTACTTACAATAAATAAGCATCATGCAAACAACCCTTAAAAAGCTTATTGTCTTATTTTTTTTAAATGACTGAGAAACACAAACTGTCTTGTTCGACGGCAGCCTCTTGATTGGTCCAATCTGAACCGGTCGCAGTCTCTGCTGCTCAATTACAAAGTATTTAACCTGCATAATAACATCTTTGATAAGATAATTGTATAAACACACACGTGATGCAATCAAAACAAATTAATTCAAGAAAAGTTATTTAGAATGGCAATTAAAAGGAAATGTAAAAAATATTATAATCATATTTGCAATGCAGACGTCAGCTACACAACTACACAACAAGCATATGTTAAGATGCATGTGCATGTTTTTAAATAAAACATACATTTCAACCTGGTGAGTCAGGTGGTTTGGACCATAGAGTGAAACAATTTGAGAACACCATGTTAAGAACTTCAAACTCAGGAACATCAACATCTAAACAGCAACTTCCAGGATATCACCTCCAAAAAGAACATTAAGGTCCATCGAGAACATATAGTCACAAAAATACCTAGAACAACATCCAGAATATTCCGAAGCTCTAAAACAATGAGTGCTAATCCAACATCTCAAGAAATCCAACATCTAAAACAACAACGTTTAGATCATTGACCTCTAAATCAACAACTTCCAGAACCAGAATTTCTTGAAAACTAAACAACACATAGACGTAGACATCTAGACCAATGACCTTTGGACCTCAAAAACCTGTGTTTTGTGTGATGTTCTAGTGACCTCTAGAACATCGACAAATAAAACAACATCAACCTCCTAAACGTCCACAACAACAAACTCTTGAATAAAAATGTCTAAAACAACAACCTGAGGAAAAGAATTCTGGTGTCTACAGAGATGAGACTACTTTACCCATCCCTCCGCTGGCAGTTCTTCTGGCTTCTGAAGCGCTGCTGATCTCAGGATCAGCTTGTACCTTTTCAGCACACATTCGCTCTCAATATTTCATGACACTCTTTTCTCTCACACCAAGAGCATCTTGATCTGGCCAAAGCGAATCTCTATTTGTTTGTTTGCACTCTAATATCCTGCGGTTATCTTCTGCACTGATGTGCCGGAGGAGGAGAAGGGCCCCGGCCCCTGACAGCCACTGTGTTTGCATAACTGATTGGGCCCTAATCAAAAGTGAAGCATCAATTCCAGGCCTCCCTCCATCTCCCGCTGAGGAGAACAGAGGGATAAATGGAGGAACGAGAGCTAAACGATGCTGTTCCAACACGAAGCTTGTTCTGACCGGCGCTGAGAGGCGGCGACCTTGACGTCTGAACATCCTTCAGCTCTCATCAGCAGCAGCCGCATCACACAGCAGCAGCCACGGGAGAGACACAAGCGGCTCCGCACTTAATGTGAGGTCCAGCACGGAACTGTGGGAAATAAAGTCGCCTTGCAATAAAAAGATGTGCTGAAACCATTCGGCTCTCGACTGATCAACACGACCTTCATCTACACTCTCACTAAAACGAGAAGATCTCACACGGCTCAGATAAAGCCGCTTCCAGCCGAAGAGATACCCGGCTAATGGATCGAACGGATCTCTGGTTATTCCAGCAGCCAAACACCGTCGACCCAAAACAAGAGACAGAACAATGTGTGTGTGTGTGTGTGTGTGTCCTGGCGAGAGGAGAGATAAGAGTGAAGGTGGCCTGATCCTGTCAGCTTCCGCTTATCTTATCTTCCACAGGACATGTTAGTATGGAAATGACAACAACAGCCACACTTGCTGGAGCTCTGCAGCCATGCAGCCGGTTCTCCACGCGTCCGTGTCGAAAACACCCGACGGCTTTGTGTTCCAGCAGTTTCCGCGCTACCCGTGCCGTGTATCGATCATGTGTTTGTGCCACCGCGCCGCGACAGGCCTGCGGGGATATTGCCAATTAATCATTCCTGTTTTCATTAAAAACCTCGGCAACAACATGGTTCCCCGCAGCCAGGGCGCGAGAAGAAAGGAAAGCGCACACCGCCCCATGTGACCTGTTACAGATCCAGTCACCTGTGTGGATTACAACAAGTGCCTTGGAAAAAATTACCTTCGCTCTTTTCAACAGTCAATTTTTAACCGTCGTCGCAGTCGAGCTTATAGTAAATCCCTGGTGCTGCCCGCAGCCCGGAAAAAAACGCTTTTCACCCTATATGTTCAACAGCAAGGTCACTGACAACATCTGAAATGGAGGAGAGGTGGGAGGCTTTCTGAGTGGCACTGGTCAGATCATTTTACAAGAAAAGCCAGGGGATTAAAGAAAGAAAGGAAGGGGGGGGGGCCTTTTGCTCCAGAAATGCAGTTTAAGTCGAGCGGTTGTGTAGTGAGTCATATGCCAGCGAGACCTTCAGCGCAACTTTCAGGGTCAATATCACTAAAAATATGCATTCGATACACTTGAGCGAGCGGCGTGAGTCTGCGGGTCGGGTCGGACCGGTTGTTTCCGGCTCTTATTTTAGCTGCAGGTGGGAGTCGAGATCCAGGCCTACACACGTATAAATGCGGTTTAATCCTCTAACCAGGTTTAGTCACGGCTCCTGTTCATTATCCATTACCCCCCACTTCCTTTATCTGAGACATCACTGGAAGATTCTGTCTGCACAGCGGGTCGTTTTCAGGTTTCCTTCCACATTGCCATCAACAGTAATGACGTCTGAATGATCTCGAGATGACAAACACGCACCTCTTCACGTCAAGAGAAGTGAATGACTACAGAAACTGACATATAAATCATGTCTGATCGCAACTGAGATGTACGCGACCTTTCAGGAGGTTTGTGTCAGTGCCAGATCTATCTTTGGAAATATATAATGTGTGTAAATGTGTGTGTATTATAGTTGGCATTAGACTCATTTACTTCATATAAATTGATTGCAAAATGAATCGCTAATTTAGATGAATCCAGATTCGTTGTTAAGATTATAGTGAGATTCATGAAAATTCCAAAGAAAAAAAAATGTATGACCACCTCTAATACACACACACGCGAAAGACAAAAGTAAAAACTCAAAATAATACATAAATACCTACACAAAGGCAGCATGAAGCCACATGTGAAATACAACTTTGCATTTCCCTGTCACTGACAAAACTTCTGAAAACACTTTTTGTAACATTAGTTCACCTTTCACAGCACGACTCCAGCGAGAATTTCAGTGTCGTCGTTTTTATGAATAGTCTTTCTGAATACAATTCCACTTCACATTTTCCTTCTTTGGAACAGCGATGGTGACTGACAGATGAAACACATGTTTAAAAATGACTTTGTGAAAAAAAGTATTTTTCCCATTCAATGTGGACGTCAGTGGCTTCTTAACTGGTCCAGCACTTAAAGCCTCACAGCTTTTAGTTTCTAGCTTCAGTAGTTTTACATGCTGTTGTTTGCCCATGTGCAGTGAAGTGTGTCAAAATACATCAAATATTTTCTGTCAAGTATGTCAGTCAAACGTGAAATTCATAACAGGGATAGATGATAGACTGAGATTTTTTTAAATATTGTTATTTTTCAATTAGTGGCCTTGTAATCATACTAAATTGTGGACTGGATCAACTGAGCCACCCTGTTTTATCATAATTATCAACATTAAACAGCTATTTCAGAATAGCACAAAGCAAAGCGAGTTTGTCCATTTGGCCACTAGGGACAGTAACAAAATCCTGCTCTTCATCTACATAAGCATCAAGTTACACACACACGAACCCGGAGCAGTGGGCAGCCTTGGTCTCCGGGGAGCAAGTGGGTCTCAGTGTCTTGCCCAAAGACAGTTGTAGAACTCATCGGACCGGGATTCGAACCTGTGCCACTTGGGTGGCATGTCCAACTGCCTACCACTGGACCACAGGTTAATTCAAGAGGAAATGCTTAAAAACAGCGATCAAGTCAGTGAGGTTATTGTTCCGTGAGTCTGAGTTGCCTGTCTGTGTATGTGATGTCAGAGCGGCGGTGGCGTGTTGCGGTGGTGAGTTAGCCGAACAGCGGGGAGGCCATTACCAGGCCGCAGCGGGACAGAACAGCACCACACTGGGCTCAACTACATGCAACTTACCAGGGAATTGGTAGCTGTAGCTCGGGGCGAAACCAGTGTATCCGCGGCCGTACGTCGCTACAATGTTTGGATAACCTGTAGGGAGAAGAAGAATTTCAGGGATGTGATAAAACGCTCCGACCGCCCCGAGCTTCCCTATCACAGTCATAAATCATATGCCATTTAAAAACGCACACGGCGGAAACCGGCCACACTTTCGGCCATTTGCAAAGCATTCCCGCTAAGATGCAATGTCACAGATTAGCTAGATGTCGAAGTCGGGTCTGCGGTGATGAACGACACAAACATCACGAGACACAATCTGGCTTCATTTCCCGGGGCTCATCTCTCTTTTCCCTTCGCCGAGGGAGCGGACACATCTGCGGCTGTCATCTCCCGCCACTGTCAGTGATCGATAACCCTTCTTTTATAGCTCCGGCCGATCGATCACGAAGGACACGACAGCGCTAGACAATGGCGGCTGATAGCTGTGGCAGGACATGGAGGATTAAAGTCCCGGCTCGACCTCGGCCTCCCTGCACGTGAAGGAGTGCAGGAGTCTTTGAAGGAGGCGTGTCGGGTTCTGACCGCCATCAGTTCGCTTTATTCCGCCTCTTGTTGTCGTTGCCGGGGCAGAACTTTTTAATGATGTCGCGCGGGCGACTTCCTGTGTGCATTTGAATACTGGAAACAGTGAGCAGGATGCGACCCAAAGCCCAGAACAACCGGCTTCAGACCTGCAACAGCGACACTAATTATCCAAACCGTTTTGGATTCGTGCGAGCGAATCCGCAGCGAGCAGAGCTCTGCTATCTTCGGCTGTCTGTGATTTAGCACTTTATTTTTAGCCGCGGCTGTATCTACCTCCACACACCTGAGCGGACGCAGTAATGGTTATTGGCAGCACATGCTGAAGGCCGGTGGCCGGGAGAATCAACAGCACAAGTCAGACCAGACGTAGATCAATTCAGATTGACACGGCCGAGGCTGGTGGGAAGTCGTCTGTGTGAGGACATCGATCCCGGCCAGGTTTCTTTAGCCATATAGTTGCTGTGCTACAGGCTTAAAAGAAACAACTTGCTTTTATTAAGTTTTCCGGCATTATTGACTGATTCCGAAAGGCCGCTTAACGTCTTGTAAACTGCACGTTTTAAAGCCACGTTGATGACACAGGTGAGGATGAAAAGAGTCACGCGCTGGCTCTACTGGATACGTGTCAAAGTCGCCGTGTTGTTCTGTTCATGTGAAAGAAGGACGCATGACCTTGGTTTATCACTCTTGCACATGGTCTCCAGAAAACAACAATGATAATTTCATTTAACGAAAACATTTCTGCTCCAACACACTTTGTGAAGCCGCAGATTTTAATAACCGGCACAAGCCACTCGGAGCTTCACCCCATTAAAAGCACCAGTGGAGCTGGAGGAGACCAAACGAAGCCAGAACTGTTTTATGTGTTTGTAAAGCCTTAATATCTGCTCCGGTGTCTCCCGAGACTCCGGGTACTCGACTCTTAAAGAGGAGCAAATGCCAGACGGCAGAACAAACACACACGACACGGCTTCTCGGCTGACATTTACACAGATTACTGTGAACGTATAGGGACGCGATGTTGACAGTGGAGGATTTACATTGTGCTGGAGAAAACAAGAACACTGACACACAGCAGCAGATGTACATGAACACTTCAAATCACAGGATTTACTTCCGCCTGAGCAACAAAACTAACGTTTAAGAAACCCGCTATCAATCCTGGATCATCCCCGACCTGCTGAAGAGCTTTAGTCTGGTCTACACACACACACACACACTTCACAATCCTGCCAACACCATCAGCTAAAGGACAAATCAAGAGAGGGATAAAAAGAGAGACAGGTACTCAAGAGACAGAGAAGGAAAAGAGATGGGAGGGTGAAAGGGAAAAGAAAGAGTAATACAAAGAAAAAGCCAAGCGAAAGATTAAAAACATAAAGAGAGAGAGACAAAGAGATAAATACAGAGAGAG
Organism: Paedocypris micromegethes; assembly: GCA_028031935.1. Taxonomy (NCBI): domain Eukaryota; kingdom Metazoa; phylum Chordata; class Actinopteri; order Cypriniformes; genus Paedocypris; species Paedocypris micromegethes. The sequence goes on along the minus strand of CM051503.1, from coordinate 4,315,970 downwards.
ACAAAACGAGTGAGAGAGATAAAGAAAGTGAAAAAAAAATGCCATTTCAGGAGAAACAGATTAAAAGAGAAAGAAACATAAATAACAAAAACGTAGAGAGAGACAGACACAAAGAGAAAATCATAGAAAAAGACTAAAAGAGAGATACAGTACATAGAGAGAGAAAGCATATACATACATACACACTGTGAAAGAGAGAAATACACGAAAAGAAAAAAAGAAAGTAAAAAAAAAACAGCGATAGAGACAGAGAGAGAGAAGAGAGAGAGAAATATAATATAAAATACAGAGAAAGACGGGGAGAGGAAAATAAAAGGAATACAGAGAAAGGGGATTAATATAAACAGACACTTGACACAGAGATTGATGCAAACATAAAAGAGAGACAAAATACAGAGAGAGAGAGAGAGAGAGAGAGAGAGAGAGAGAGAGAGAGCGCGGAGGACAACGTAGCCACCACTTCAGACACCTGGTGAAGCAGTAAATAAAGATTGTCACATGATCTGGCCTAGTGGCGACAGCTTCACCCTCGTATTTGCCCTATTAATATCATGCTAATCTGCCCATTTTATGGCTCAACAGTTTCGATTCAGTGTAAAATCAATTATCCATCTGGTAAAGCTGCACTTGCGCTGGGGAGATGTGTATTAATTTTCGCAAACATACATGAGGCCCAGCACAATAAAGATAAATAGCTCGATTAGGTGTGAAAACACCGGCGCTGGCGCGGCCTCTAATGAGATTTCACCACATAAGGAATTGCGGTTCCTTAAATAATGAGTCTTGTTGATTTCGGTATGCAAATTAGCGAAAGGAATGTTTCGCTGTCCTGCTTTCCAATTTCATTTAGATAAGAAGGAACTGCGATGGAGTAAGTGTGACCCCTGAACCGGCTCCTCCACTGCAGCACGTCTCGGCTTCATTTCCACTTGTTCTACTCTCATTCTCTTAATAACACTAAAGCACTCAGAAGGCATTAACTTCAGCTCATCGGTTACCAAGAGTCAGTCTTCAGAGTGACGTCACTGACACCAGACTGACATTAAATGAGCGTAATAGTGACATCAGATGCTATGCAATTGATCTCAGAACAATGTAAGACTAACCTCAGATAACATATTGGCATCAGACCATCATAAGTGACAATAGACAATTTAAATACTGACATCACCCCAATGTTAGAGTGACATCAGACTGGTGTAAAACTGACTTAATGATATCAGATGGATGCAGTAGTGTCATCTGATGACATAACATTGTCATCAGTCCATAGAATAAAATGCCTTTATTTTATTTGTATCACAGGGTCACAATGAAAAGAGTAAGATTACATCATGCAGATGTGTGAGTGGCTTCATATCTCCATAAGAGTGACATCAGATCATATAAGTGTGAAAAAAGAGTAATATCAGACTGACAACAGATGAAATTATACTGAAATTACAATGACTAAGTGGTGATACAAGCTGATTTTAGACTAACAAATTTAAGCGTGTCATCAGACCCATGTAAGAGTGACATCAGATAATACAAGTGTGAAATCAGACTGATATTAGACATCAGAATGATTAGTGACATCAGATAATAAAACCCTGACACCCGACCAATATCTCATAAATGTAGGATGACATGTCATCAACATCTGATGACATAACAGTGATTCTGTTAACAGTGACACAATTCTGACATCAGACTGATCTACCAATCAGAGTGAAATCTTCAGACATCTCCACAACAGCTGTTTGGTAAACACATCTGACATCCTCTGAGGTAACTTATAATCTCAGACTCAAAGTTTGTCATTACACACATGCTCCTCTTCAAATGCGGAGAGGTTGCTGCGAGATCGTTCAGGGCCGGGACTGGCTGAATATCAATAGCATATTTCCTAATCAGGGGCAGGACGACCTCTCCGGCAGCTCCAGCCACTCACATTCAGCACCAGGCTTCAAACCATTTATTTGCTTCAGTACTTTCAGCAGACGATCAATCTCGCAGTAATTATCTCCTGTCACTGGAGCTGTAGATGGGCAGGGTAAGCCAGATAAAGAACCAGAGAAGTTCAAGTTTAAGACGAGTGCCGATTCTCGTCAGATCTGCAAAAATCTTGCAGTCACGTCTCTGACTGTGCATCACTTGTGTTGTGTCCTTGAAGGTTTGCAGCAAGAGCCCCGACTGAAAGCTATACGGGTTTTAAGTGGCACGGCAGCAGTGGAGCCACCAGGCCACCAGTAGTGCGTGTCAGCGCTGGATTAATAACTGTCCGACTGTTCCTCCATCAGTTTACAGTGTTAGATGCTTCACACCATCAACTTCCACACGCACTCTCTCACTCTGCTCTCACGTATAAACACCAGATAGGACAAAACTACAGTGACAATGCAGAAAAATTGCGTCCGGTGAGAGTGTGACGGACACTTACTCAACATGCCCATTCCCAGCATGAAGGCGTCCATGGTGTAGGGCAGACCCCTGGCTCGGCCTCGTGTCCCCGGAGGAAACATCACCTCCTTGGGCTGGGCCTTCTTACATTCTACCTGCAGGAGCAGAGACATGAAGGTCAGAGAGGAGAGGAGTCTGATGTCACGCAGTAATGAAGGCGCCGGAGCGTCACAGCTGGGTGTGCGGCGTCTGGTTGTCGTCGCAGTAGATCTGTTGATGTGGATTTGTTAATGCGCGCGTTGTGCACTGCCTTCAGGATACAACACAAAACTCAAGTCACGGGAAAAAAAACGTGTTTATTTCTGCCGTCATTCCCCTCTGCTGTGCCGCTCTTATCTGGGCCTCATCACCGAAACATTCTCACCCGGGGCCCTTCACTCCATCAGCCCCGATGAGCGGCTGATAGTTCCCTGCTGCGCTGACTGACGTCTCACCACACACACTCTCACAATTTACCAACGAAAAGGAAGAATAATACATAATATAGAGCACACACACACACACGCCCGCACACACACACACACACACACACACACACACACACACACACACACACACACACACACACATCCAGAGATCTTAATTTCTGGGTTCATAAATCATGTGAAATACTGTCCTTCATTTGTCAAAAACTGAAACATGATGCTGCCCATGACACATGATTCATGACACTATTTCATTACTGTCATGACATAATTCATTACTGCATCATTCAAGACATGCATCATTTATGATGACCTCAATCATGATACTCAACAATCATGATGACTTCATGAATTTGTGACATCATTTATGAAACACAGACTCAGTGAGAGTTCTGTAGGTGTCTAGGTCTGGTTGAAGCCATTGTTGAAAATTGGACCTGCTGAGTCTTGTCAGGTCAACTTTCTAACCAGATTAGTTGTGATCCGAACCATAGCATAAAATGCAAAAAGACTGAGGTTAGGACTGACGCAGGGAGATCAGATCAACATGACTGAAATCAGAAGGACATACGAATGAGAGCACACTGATTTAAGAGTCACATCAGACAGATAAGATACTAACTTCAAAATCAAATGATAAAATACTGACATCACACTGTCAAGTGACATCAAAATTGATGTAAGGATGGCATCAGATCAATTGCAATGTCATCACATGATATCAGTGTGATATCAGACTGATATTTAACATCAGAATGACACCAGTAACATGAGCAAAGATAAGACTTATCTGATCAACATATCAGGCATTGATGATTGACAAATGACATCAGTATTAGACTTACAATGCTAACATCAGACTGACATTGCACAGAATTAAGACTGACCAATTAGAGTGAAACCACTTTTAATCTCAGACTCAAAACCATGTCAATTCTATCACAGGCATCACTCATGACCAAATCCATCTCAACACTCGTCATTATTGAAGACGTCACTCCTGACATCAGGATAAACCAAATCATTACAGTCAGGACATCTCCATTCCAAACTGAGAGTTTTCATCACAGTAAAAACTCGTAATCCGTGTAAATACACTGTGCATCATAAAACAGACTTTTAATTGACCAAACTATTATAAACTCCACAGATCAAGACGTGACGTCTGAAGAAAACGTCCCGGTCTGAATCCTCTCAGCCAGACACAAGACTCATAATGACCTTTATGCTAATGAGAGAACAGACCTTCCAACCTCATCAGCTGAAATCTGTGGAAGATGTCTGTCCAATGACCTTCCATGTCAGAGACCGAGCTGAAACAAAGCAATGCATCCTCAGCGACAGCGCTCACATGTCTTCGTTAAACGCGTGCGATGCGTGTAATTATGTCAGTGTGGTTCGGGTGATGTGAGCTGCTAATAGGCGAGTAAAGCTCAGCTTCCCATCTCACTGCCATCAATGGCTATTTAAGAGCCACGACTACGGCTTCACGTTATTACTTAACTAATTAGCCTCGTCAGAGGAGGGAGGCCGACGATTCTCTTCATCGCTAATGAAACGACAAAGGGCTGTGGCTAATGAGCGGCGAGCGCAGGACGACTCCTTATCGCTCCGACACAGGAGGAATATGAGCAGCCAAGAACAGAAAACCTGATGCTGTGATTGCTTGCAGAAAATTACCGTTTTACTCTTGTTTGAAAAAAAAAAATGAAAAAATTTTTTCAGTCATTATGACATTTGTTCAACTTTCCATCCTTAAGTTCCCAAATCAACAATGTTTCCCGACAATGTGTCTGTCAAGGAGAGTATAATGTGAATGAAGCCGCTTTTTAACACCACATTTTACACACACACACACACACACACACACAACACACACACACACACACACCACACACACACACACACACACACACACACACACGCACACACGTTAAACTCTTCAGTTCTAGCAAAAATAAAAACCATTATCTATTGACTTTAACACAGGTTTGAATTTCTTTTTTGGTTCTAGATCTTAAATAGAGAAAATAGAAAATAGGGAGATACAGTTAAAACTGTGAAAAGCGCCTTACAAATACTCATTATTATTATTATTATTATTATTATTATTATATAACTTGACAGACGTATGGCCCATGAGTGACAATGTTATCACCATAAATGTGTATTATGAACATCATGACTCAATTTACCAAAAGAAACATTGAGCAATCAAAATGTAATAATTAACTAGATTTCATTGAATATTTTTAAATCAATAAAACATATTATAAAAGAAAATATATTGCTCTAAAAGAGTGCATACATTTCCCAATATGTATGCACACAAATGTAATTACCGTATATTACATAAATATAAGAACACACACACACACACACACACACACACACACACACACACACACACGCAAACACACACACTCACACACACTCATTCTTATTAACCGCCTGGTAAGAGACAGATTAGATCTAATCTGCTGTTCTGACCTTGAGACGACACGACTGGACTTTAACAAACTAAGACCAAGTTTCTACAACTACAATGATAACAAAATAAATATGTAAAAACCAGCTTGTGCAATTTTACAAAATAGTATAAAATATAATGTGTTTTTTTTTATTAGACACAAAATGGTATACAACTTTAAGAGCTGACAGAGGAAGTGAGACAGTGAGAAAGAGAGAAAGAGAGCGAGAGAGAGAGAGAGAGAGAGAGAGAGAGAGAGAGAGAGAGAGTGTGTCTCTGTGTTTGAGAGAAAAAGACAGAGATTGGGATCGAGTGAGAGAAAGACAGAGAGTGAAAAAGAGAGAGAGAGAGAGAAAGAAAGAGAGACAGAGGAAACAAGTTCTTGCTCTCTCGCCCACAGGCAGCGCAGACCGGCTTAACACCGAGGCATAATTCATTGCAACTTGAATTAAATTACATGGGAGACTTGGGGCTGCCGTACATTATTGATACACTTACAGCTATTCCATCTGACACAGAAATCTATATACGCTGTCAGAGGCGATTTATGCCTCCAAACACGGTGTTTCCGCTCAGTTACAGTGGGACGGAAAGAAATCACGTCACCATCAAAAACACTTCTGTGTGTTCACGACCTCATCACAGTATTAGTGATGGATTTACTTCTGCTATTACAAGGAAATTCACCATCTCCGGTGGCGAGATCTACACACTCATCATCTTGACCGGAACTGTCAATCTGTCCAGACGTGGAAGAGGGACGATCTCCATTACACACACATACACACACACACACACACGCAAGTTATTGTAATCCGAACAAACATCCCGGATCTTACACACTGCACACACACTCAAGAGCTCTAAACCTCTTCACCTCCATCAAGGTTTTCCGTCAGTGAAAACAACAGAAACTGAATTACAAACATAATTATTTATTATCGTCACAGTTCCAGTCAGACAAAACAATTCCCACTGAGCTAAAATCGAGTTACGCTTTAATCCATAAATAATTTCGCAATATGAAGACAAATGTGTCCAGGTCCAGGTTTACTGCCTCTGCTTGCACCACAGGCCTTGCTTTTTCACCCATTCACACACTTTTCACCCTCTCTTCTCACAGCAGTAGATTATCATCCGATGATAGAGCAGGACAGTCTGTGTATGATACAGAAATGCTCCACACACCTACCACCCTTGCTAATAACCTTGCTCACTGTGAGAAACTGCAGAGAGAGAGATAGAGAGAGAGAGAGAGAGAGAGAGAGAGAGAGAGAGAGAGAGAGAGAGAGAGAGAGAGGGAGAAAGTCAGAAAGAGAGAGTGAGAAAGAAACTGAGACAGACACAGCAAGAGAGAGGTACACACAGATAGCGAGAGAGAGGAGGGGGTAGAGAAAGAAAGAGAGAGGTACGCACTCAGAGATAGATAGCAGTACACAGAAAGAGAGAGTGAGTCAGAGACTGAGAGAGAGGGGTACACACAGACAGTGAGAGAGAGTGAGAGAGAGAGAGAAAGGGGGATAGAGAGAGAGAGAGAGAGAGAGGAGAGAGAGAAGTACACATATAGAGAGAGTCAGAAACAGAGTGAGTCAGAGACTGTAGACAGACACAGCAAGAGAGACGCACGCAGGCAAAAACACACACACACACACACACACACACACACACACACACACACACACAAGTCAGAAAAAGACAGTGAGTCAGAAATAGTGAGAAAGAGACAGCCAGAGAAACAAGACAAAAAGAGTGAATCAGACAGTGCAGGACAATAGGAAAAAGACATTGAGAGGCACAGACAAAAACAAAAAAAAAACAAAACAAAAAACCAGAAAGACACAGTGGTGGTGGGGGGGGGGTAAAAGAGAGCGAACACGAGCACCACTGGGGGCGACATTAGCTGAGAGTCTCTATGGTTCTGCTGCGGGCACAATTAGGAGCTGCACTGGGTCTTGAAGCGTGCAGGGTCACGAGGAGGTCGTGGATGACTCCTGATCACCTGTGTCTGGGCCTGATGTGAGCAGAGATGACGGCTGCAGAGGCGACTCTCAGCGGGAGTGATGGAGAAGAGCTAGAAAGATAATGTGAGCAGAACTCCCTCAGAAAGCCTTCAAACCAGGCCAGGAAACAATCACGTCATCCACGGTGTCAAACAGCCTCCAGACTAGAAACAACTCGGGATGAATCCTGGTTTGGTGCTGATGCCGCACCGATGTGCCGCTACATTAGGCAGACGAGCAGCTGGAGTTTCCTCTCGTTCAGTTTGTGGCCTGATGCCTTCATCAGGACGGTTTTATGTGGCACAGACTTTTTTCCTTCATTATTCTTCACTATGATACAAATGATTCTAGATCTGAAATAACAGGAGTAATTTTACACTATGTGAGACTTATTAATGAGTGTTTAGTGTACTGTATATATGCAATGAGGATATGTGTACACATTATATATGTATTTTGGCCCTATGGACTGGTTTTGAAAATTAGAACTTGAGCCCAATAAACACCAAAATAAAAATGTGCTTATAAACAAATAAATAATAAATACATCTCTCTAGCTGTAATTTTTTAAACAGTGTACAGTGGTACACCGACTTACAAAATTAATCTTTGCTGACGGCCGTTTTGTTTTGCGGGAATTTGATGCATTTTACATGTAATTTGTCTAATACTTGCCAGAGCTTCATAAATTCAGACAGACATTTTATTATAAATGATAAAATATTGGTAATAACAACATGTTGTATAACAGTTAAACTAACACTAAAAATAAGCACAGTGTTTTTATTTATTTATTTATTTTTATCAAAAATAAAGCAATGATTAAAAATGATCTTCTTTTACCTTTTGGGTCAAGCGGCTAACGGTGTGAAGAGAGATAAATCTATTTTAAAAACAATAAAACTAAAAAAACACTGATGAAAGTGCTGCTGCAGCCTGAGGTTATCTCGTTGCATACGCAAAGATTCCTCTTAGCCAATGAGATTGCCAGGTGACTGCTTGTGACAGCCAATAGCAGATCGGACACAGCATCTTCCCGCCCCCCAGCTTTGTGTTTGATTGTGTGAGTCTGTGAGAACTTGCAACAGACAGTTTGTCTGAGAGTGTGAAGTGTGTGAAATAACCAACATGCTTGAAAAAACTAAAGAAAACAATGTCATCTGTGAACAAGACCAACTTTAGTGTGGGTCTTAATGTGTGTGAAGATTAAACAACTGTTTTTTATACACCTGGACCCTCATCTACATTTACTTTAACAGTAAGAAAGCGACTTGCTCCTTTCGTATCGAAATTTATTCACTCTGGGTAAAATTGTCACGGTGACGCATTTTGTTACTCTAGGATTTCTGTTATCTAGGACATTCGTACGTCGGGGTACCACTGTATAGTCCCAGATGAGCTTCAGGCTCAGACCAGAACTCTCATTAGTTGAAAAAAATGATACAAAAGATCCTGCCCCTTCTGTGACATCACCATGACCACAACCACAGCTAGTAATTGACCAATCACAGGGACCAAAAAAAAACACGCTTTCGCCTCTCAAGAACCTCACAGAACTTGCTACACTACTACAACCAGCCACAAACTCCAGAAAAACCTTCTAAAAACTGCTTTAAAATGTTTACCATTTTCGTAAACATTGATTGATTACGTGACTCTCTTCTGACGTTTAGATGAACACAGTCAGGTTCAAATCTCAACGTTCTCCAAACCTCTGAGGTTCTATGAAATGCGGCTCATCTGCTCCGGACAGAAAGGCCGTGCGGAAGCATTGAGAGAGGTTCATGGTCAACATGGGAGAGGTCAACCCAGCCTCTGCATCAACAAACCTCTCCGGCGCTTGAAGACGGCAGATGGCTCCAGTGAAGAAGGCACAAAGCTGGCATTTCCACAAGCAGAGAGAGATTCATTACGGCTGCTCGACCAAATATTCATCATGATAACAATATTAGCGTGGCAGAATTAGCAAGTCAAATACGCACGCGGGGCCGCTCGCGGAGCGCGCTCCAGCAGTGCTTTGATCTTTCTGGCAGAAGAACGATGGCGGTTGAAATGAGTGAGAGAACCGAGTTTGTTTCTGCCCAACACTCTTGTGTTCAGCATTTCATCCCTGACGACACACGTGAAGAGATCTGAGAACAAGACTAAACCCTCGTTTTACAGCTTCCCACCACAACTATCTGATTAATATCACACTACACATCCATTCACATACAGGGACAGACTCTGTGCACATAGAGAGACTAGTAGACAGACAGACAAATAGACACAGACAGAGAGATATAAGGAAACAGGCAGACAGAGAGAAACAAAAAGAGAAAAATTGATAGACAGAATGACAGACAGACAGAGACAGAGAAATGAACATCGAAAGACAGATAGACACCAACAAACAAACAGACCAGAGCTGCATAATTCTGGATAAAATGAGAATCACAATTTTTTGCTTAGAATTTAAAATTGTGCTTAGAATTGTTTTGCTCCTGCGTCATCACGCCCACGAGAGGCGCCCCAAAATACGACAGAAGTAATGCAAGATCATACTTCCTTTAGAATATTTAATAGATCCTCAATGCGCGGATGAGCGGTAAGACAGAAACAGCTGGTCGTAGATCACAGAGTTTGACAGAATTGTATAAATGCTGAATTAAGACCGTTAAGGGTTAGAATTGAAATCACGACCTTTTAACGATTAATTGTGCAGCTCTAACAGACAGATAGACAGACACTGAGATATTGAAACAGGAGGATACAGAGAGAGACAAGAAAACTCAGACGAACAGAAAGACACAAAGACAGGAGAACACAGACAGACAGACATAAAGGCAGAGGCAGAGAGAAGGGCACTGAGAGAGAGAGAGAGAGAGAGAGAGAGACACAGAGAGGGAAAAAATGCACGGAAAAATGAAGGATAAAAGGACACAGACAGACAGGGAGGTAGACACACACACACAGACAGACAGACAGACAGACAGACAGAATGACATTGACTTACTGACACACACACACAGAGAGAGAGAGACAGACAAACAGAAAGGACACAGAGAGGAAACACACACATACAGGGACAGAACACAAAGAGACAGACAGAAAGACAGACAGGCGGGCAGCAATAATGACAGAGAGACTGACGGACGACTAGAGTGCGAATGTGGCTGTGATTGTTCAGACTCCCGCAGTGATGAGTGACCTTCAGCGACAGCGCTGACCTTCGTCAGAGATGCTGCTGGCTGTCGTGCAGGACGCTCACCGCAGCATCTGCGTCTGGCTGCAAGGTCACAATCCGCGTCTTTCCTTCTCCAAACCTCTACATGACATCAGGAAATCACGCAGGAAGAGACGGGCCTCAGGTGCCCACCATTTTAAAACTCCGTCCAATCTTTGGAGCACACACTTTTAACAAGCCCTCAAAATGACTGCCAGCTCCTCTCCCAGAGAGCAGGAGACTGGAGCCTCAGACGAGATCCAGCACACAATTTCATGGTCTGTGGCCGGAGCAGCGCAGTGAGGAGAAGGATGAGACCCGTCACTTCTGCTTCCTGCATCATAGATTAATCCCTGAGCCGGAGTGAAACACTGCAAAGAGATGAAACCAACTCACCATTTTATTATTGATTTCGTGAAAATGGATCTCGCAGACCTTCTCCACCACGTCTTCGTTCTCGAAAGTTACAAAGCCGAATCCTGTGAAGAGAGGGAGAGAGTGAGTGAAGCGCGGAAGCCGTTCGATGGCGACACGTGTGCTGATTGCTATTATCACGTGGAGCTGCGGCCTGTTATCTGCTGCTAATGCACACGCCGCTTCGGCAGGAAGTGATGCGGGCGCTATTAAACCGCTCGGACTCTGTTCCTCGCAGATGCAGGCGGCTCAAAGCCCTTTTAATGGGATTTGTAGAGTCGCACGGCGTCTGAATTTCATTACCAAACATTTGATGTTTCTTGGTGAGCTTTTTTTTTTCCCCGGCTGAGCATCTGTTTCACCTCCAGACAAACACCGCGTCCTCCGCCGGGAAACTTTTAATCAGTAACGCGCAAAAATTAAACACTCACTCGCTTACAAAGGAATTTTGTGTAATTATTCCGGACCGAAAACCAACACAGTATATAATACGCACAAATAACACACTTACTTATTCTTCTCGAAGCTAATCAAATGAAATAAAATGAAAGATGTCATTTCCTTAGTCTGAAAAATGAAGAAATCATTTAATCAGTCGTATTACAGTAGGCTTGTGCTTTTCTGTGGATTGAATTTTGCGCTTCTGCCTAATCGCAGATTTTCACTGTGGAACATAACTGCTCTATTCCACAAATTCCCCAGTTTGAATCTAAATCAGGTTGATGTAGCAGTGTAATTCTGGTGAGATCTCTCACCGGAGCAGGATTGCATCAGCGTCTCGTGTGTTTCTCTGTGTACGAGAGCGTAACAGGAGCATGGATTCTTTTTTCCAGGGATTTAGAACAGTTTATTCAGCTAACAGAATTTTTTCTTATTGGACATCGAGTAACGCTAATTTTGACAATCAGATATCGGTAAGCAGAACACAATATCAGTTCTAATTTTCTTTCTCCCAAAAAACCTAAAGGCTTTAAAATGCCGCCAGATGTTTTGAAGACAAAATGCTCGCGCTGGGTGACACATCACATTAGAAATAACGTGTTTTAAAATGGAAAACATTTGTAAACATAAATGCTGAAGCCAAAAAAGAAATGTGTTCGTCATAATTTCTTACATTACCGCGCTACAGTAAAAGCGTTCTGCATCGTCTCGTTCCAGAGACGGGTCATCACTCCACGACACACCAAGCTATCGTTTCTAACTGCATTTTGCACTGAAATTAAAGAGTGAGAAGGTAAATATAAACGAGTTTTGAGTCTGTATGTGCGTGACAGCGCGTATGTGTGTGTGTGTGTGTGAATGTTTACAAAAGTGTACAAAAAATGACGAGTCACAAATAAACAAGAAATATACTGTGTGTTTGTGCTGTACAGTGTTTGTCCAGTGGTCTGCTGCACCTGGGATACACACACACACACACACACCCACACACACACCACACCACACACACACACACACACACATACACTAATAAACTCATTTTCTTGCAGCTCTCAGATGAAGAGTGTGTCTGAAGAGAAAGGGAGATAAGACGAAGGGTCAAGAGGTCAAAGGTTTGACAGTGAACCCGAAAGTGGCCGCTGTGGGTCCCGTCTCAACACAGACTGATAAGAGCAGATGAAGAGGCGGGTGAGACGATAAGAGGGACCAGGAAAAACAGGTCAGTGACCTCTGCCCAGGCCGGTGACCACTTGGCCATCACACGTTGGGGGGAAGAAAACAACGGCTGAATGATCAGCTCTGTGACTCCGGCACAGCAGAATTCACTTCTGGCTGCGGAGGGGCAGCGCGAGAAGCGGTGGAGGTGGACGACACGCTGTTAAGGCCTGACACACGGTGATGGATGGTGCATTAGCAGCGCAGCCACAGCCGTGTGAGGCCTTTGTATTGGGCCTGGGAGATAATTAACAGCAATTACTGTATGTGCGGGCCCGAGGAGTGATGTACGGTCAGAACCCTCCGTCCGCGCACACTGACATCATCGACAGACCCCGAGTTACAGCACCAGCTTCCCCACGGGAAGAAGCTTGAAGTGGATTTGCAGCCAATTACCCAGTGACCTCACGACGGCCTGATGGAGCCGCCGAGAGTCTGATCTGAGCTGGACACACACACTAGCACCATATATATTACAAATATATGGATTTACAGTTTCACATCGCTTGAAATTGATAATTACCAGTGTTAACTATCCATTTAAAAATGATGAACAGTGCTTTATAAAAGTGTTTTAATTCATCAGCAAATGAACAGGCCAAATGTTAAAAATATATGAAGCTCTGGATTATTCTGAGACACACGCTTTCCACTCTTAATACAATTAATAAATATTCAATGGAAATAGGTGTTAAAGAGATTCTTAACTTGTAACTGTAAGATGTGTGATTATGGAAACAAAATGTAAACACCATTTGGCCTCATTCTATTAACAATATAAAGAAAATGTCATGTAGAAAAATCTATAATTGTTTGACTATTAATGAAATTAACAGTGAAAGCAAAAACAAATATGCAAAAATCTTAAATATAACATAAACATTTTTAAATAGGTTGGAACTTGGTGACACATATACTCTAAAAATAGAAACCTTTGGGAAAACCTTTTCTGAGAGCAGAATCTCGGGATTTAGTGGGTGATTTTGCTGTAGGATTTTAACACTGGGAAACAGATATAACAAACTATTGCGCCAATTGTCTTAAACTCACATTTTGCATTCACAAAATTTGATTCACAAAATTAGTACTTTTTTGGCTTATCATCAGTACAATTTGAAAATATATAATGGCAAAAGAAAAAGACATTGTGTAGGAGCCAGTAGTGTCGGTGGCCGAAGCGATAAAGAACCTGTCGATAGCCAGACGTCTCGTCATCACCTCCGACTCAGGTGTGGAATTTTCTTCTTCTACATCACAAAACGCTCCAAACACATCAGGCCCTTTCCGACCACAAACACCTTCTCGATCCGGAGGAGGATAATAAGTGTTAGTGGCATCCACGGCCGGCCTCAGACATTCTCTCGCTGAATGCCAGTCCCCCTCGGAGCGCTGCACAAATAAAATTAAAATGCTGAATCAATGCGCTTTTCCTCTGACCTTTGCTTAAAAAGCCTGGAGTGGCTCGAGGGACACAACGAATCAGATATTATTACTGCTGCTAAATACAGTGTGAGCTGCATATTCAATGACGCGTTCCTGACGAATGCGTTCGTGATCAGAAGCTGAATAATAGATGAGCACAAAACGAGTTTAGATGAGAAACACGGAAAGCAGCGCGACAGCTTCTCTGAACACCAGAGCGAGAACTTCACAATCCAGTGACTCTTATCAGCAAAAACATGTACTAAAATGAATTCATTATTAATCATAAATAAATAAATAGAACTTGTGCCGCCTGAAACCAACACAGATAGGATAAGGAGGAGCCTCTGTCCCAGGACATTTACTATCTAAACCAGAACCACTGACCTGGACATCACTTCTCTTACTTTGTAAATGTCATTTTACATTTATTTACACTTTACACATCACCTTCACATGACCTCCACTTCACCTTAACATCACCCTCTATTTATCCTTCACTTTACAACTTCATCTTAGCCCTTAACTTGACCTCGACCTTCAATTCACTTGATATTCATATTAATATCACCTTTACTTCAATCAAATTCACATTCAACGTCGAGTCACCAAACCAGTTCAACTTCATCTTAACTTGTAGACTTGTAAACTTGTAAACTGAACGCAAATCTTTATTAATTAAATAAATATATGTTTTAATTACTATATTAATAAAATAAATGAGAATAATTAAAATTGATATATAAATTTCAAATAAACAAAACTGGCCAAAGGTCTTTTCACAAAAACACTCAACACTTTTAAATCAAATTTAAAAAGCAAAACAAATTAAATTTAAAAATCAAATAATAAAACACCAAGAAAAGTAAAACATTGAAGTGTAAAGTGTTACAGTGAAAATCAGTGCAATCACTGTGCTCACGGTACATCAGTGTGTGTGTGTGTGTGTGTGTGTGTGTGTGTGTGGATGAGAGAGAAAGAGAGAGAGAGAGAGAGAGAGAGAGAGAGAGAGAGAGAGAGAGAGAGAGAGAGGGAATATTTTACATTTATAAAATATTTCAGTCTCCTTGGTTGCTAGCAAACATCTTTAAAGTAAAAAATGAATTCTAAAAATAAACTGTGATGAAGTCCAACGCCTAAAATAAAAGGCCAACTCAGATGAAGAACCAGCATGGTCTTCTCTCCACATGACCACAGAACCATCTCACCACTCAATAAATAGATTGGCAGACATCGATGGGAGTTTGTGGCCTTATTTACACATCCGCTTAATCAAAAAGACGAGGGGCAGGAAGAAAAATAAGCTCTGCAACTCACAACTCTTGTAAACTAAATGAGACTAGACAGAATAATCGATCCTGGCTGCAGCCGCACCACTACATTATAATGACTAGAGAGAGAGACACCACACCTCTGTTTGTGTGTGTGTGTGTGTGTGTGTGTGTGTGTGTGTGTGTGTGTGTGTGTGTGTGTGCTTATGTGAGAAAGAAAGGTAGAGAGAGAGTGATATAAACAAATGTATTTTTTTCTATTTCTTGTCTCATGAGAGAGAGAGAGAGAGAGAGAGAGAGAGAGAGAGAGAGAGAGAGAGAGAGAGAGAAGAATGAACTTCACTGCATTGTTGTGTGAAGTGGAGCAGCACATCGGAAGGAACTGAGAAACACACTACAGAAAACAAAAAGCTACCAATCAATGGAGGTTTGCCTTGCTTGGAAAGGTAAACACCACAGCACCTGCTTTCAGACCAGAGGCCCGCTCTGTTTTACACATAAATCACAGGAAATTAAGGCCACAGCAGCGACACTGAAGATAAATGTCAGCATGAGGATCTTCAGAAGTCACCGCACTAAAACAGCAGCACTTCAGTAATGTCTAATGATCAGAGTCCGGCCTCCCTCATTACAGCGACACACAAACACACACGTGCACAGTCAGCACACTCTGCACATGTGGAGCAGGCCACATTTCTGCTGGAAATAAATACAAATCAACAGTAAATAAATAAACTGTCTCTCTATACACACACACACACACACACACACACACACACACACACACACATATAACTTAGATACTGTTAGTGTGTATATATTACAAGGTTTTAGAATATATATATAAAAAAAAAAATTGCATTCAAGTCAATTGAATTCAAACGAGTAAAATTCTAAAAGCTGTTCAATGTTCCGTGTGCGTCTGAAACTCTTGGTTCCGCTAAAAACTTTTCAACACTGCCACTAGATTCACTTCTCTTACAGACTTTTTTTGTGATATTTTCTTTCTCTTAGCTATATAGAGTGTTTGTAAGAACAACGTTCTGTACTTACAGCCAAATATAAAAACTCTTGCACATCTTTCTGGAAAAATGATCTTCTACAATGGCACCATTCACAGTTTATTGTTCCACTTTAAATCTGTCTTTTAAAAAAACATTTTTCCCCAACATTGTGAAACTAAAAATCTCAAGCTCTCAACAATGTCTGATCACTAGCCACTGGTCCTTTCTCTCATATCTTACTGGAGATCATCTCCTTTCTCAGTACAGTGGGAGGAAAAAACATCTCCGATGCCAACAATTCCGATACGACCTCAGGTGCAGATCAGAGAGAGACGAAGAAATAGAGTGACAGAAAAAGAGAGGGACACAAAAGGCAGTGTGAGAAGGCACGAAAAGGGAATTTAAAAAAGGAGGAGAAAAAGAGAGAGAAACATGGAGGCAAAGAGAGATAGAGCAGGAGAAAATAGATGGGCATAGTGATAGAAAGATAGAGATTGACAGGAAATAAAAATAAAGACACAGGGTGAGAAAGATAGAAAGTTGGACTGAGAGAGACAAAATGAGATGGAGACGGCAAAAGAAGTTACACAGGGCATGAAAGATAGAAAGTTGGAGTGAGAGAAACAAAATTAGATAAAGACGGCAAGAGAAGTGAAAAAAAAATCACTTTCTCATATTTCATATTTGTAGGGCAAATTCCACTAATATGTTTGTGAAAGAAAAGAGTAATTCTGAAACGTGTACACAAGATAAGATCAGAGAAAAACAATAGAGGTAAATATTCAAAGAAAAACAAACCAGTCTCATCTGCGATCGTATGAGAATCGATGCCTACTCTTCTGTCTCACATCGAGAAGCTCCCAAAGTGTCTGCAGTTTGCGGCCCAGTTGAGGCCCATCTTTCTGTGTAGAGATTGTATGTTCTCCCTGCGTTTGTGTGGGTTTCCTCCAGATCTCCAGAATCCTTCTACAGTCCTGACGAGTGAGAGTGAATGTGTGTGTCCCGCACTGTGATTATTTGACTACAACTCCAGTGTTTGTTCTGCCTTCAGGGCCAGAGTTTTGCTGAGATTGGCACCAGCTCCCCGTGAGTCAACAAATCCATCCATCAACAAATGGATGGAGGGACACTAAGTTTTATCGTCCTCACATAAAGCCCATGCAAACATCTCCAACAGCAGCAAACAAAAGCAGCATGTTTCCTCCTCATCGACTCACAATCATCCCCGTCTTTACCGCAGGAATTAGACCTTGGTTCTCTGACAGGCTCCTAATGAAGAGCCGTACGGGACGGAGCTTTGAGCTCGATGCATTCTGACACTTCTTCTTTCATAATCCATAAAATCCATGAAGTCTGCTGCCTTTTCACAGGCGCTGGAGCAACAAGTCCAATTTCACCCCTCTCCCCTGCAAACAGGCTAATGTGATTACACTGCATCTGAACAATCTGAGCCTTCATTACAGCAGACACATCAAGACGACGGCCATGACAGCATTTCTCAAAAGAAGCAATTGGCATGACAAATGAAGTAGAGATAGAGAGAGAGACCCAAGAAAATGCCAGTGGTGGGATCTGGAACCAGGGACCAGTGTCAAATAAAGCAAAAACGCACTGTCAGATGCCTCATTACAGCCAGTGATAGAGGGTCTCTCTCTCTCTCTCTCTCTCTCTCTCTCTCTCTCTCTCTTTGTCTGTCTGCCTGCCTCACTCTGTGTGTGGGTCTCTCTCTCTCTGGCTGTCTCACACACATTATCTCTCAGTCTCTCTTTGTCTGTATCTTTCTTTCTCTCGGTCTCAGGACAGAAGTACCAAAGGTCAAGAAATAATAATCAACAACAACAACAACAACAACAACAACAACAACAACAACAAATGTCTTCTACCCGGAATAATCCAATCAGCTTGATCCACTTCCTCCTTCACACTCCAGGTCTCTATCATTGTGACTAATTACTCCAAACTCATTACTGCTGCTGTTTAGTCCTGGTGTAAAGAGTCTCGTCCTTGAGCTGCCCAACGGATCAGTCCCAGGAGACACACACACACACACACACACACACACAAATTTCCACAAACCAAAACATTTATTTTCTCTCTCACTACACACAGCATCACTGTCTTTCACAGACTCACAAAAAAACAGAACACTCAGAAAACATACAAGAGTAGAGAGAAACAGAAAACGCGGGAGAGAAACAGAGAGAGAGAGAAAGAGAGAGAGAGAGAGAGAGAGAGAGAGAGAGAGAGAGAGAGAGAGAGAGAGAGTGAGTGTGTTCTAGAGTCTATTCTGTTCAGGACAGTGTATGTAGGTCACCCTGCAGCACTGGTTCATCAATTCTACTGTCCTACTTAAAAAGACACACTGGAGGAACTGGAAATTTTTCACTTGGAGACTCCTGAACATTCGGCTTTCAACCTGCTTGAGCTGAGAGACTATTACACACACACACACACACACACACACACACACACACACCACACCACACACACACACACACACACACACACACACACACACAAACACAAAGAATACAGAAAAACACTAACACACACATATACACAAAAACCCCAGAAATACCGAAAATGAAGCTCTAAGTCAAGCCAACACACACGTAGTCATACTCTCACACGTGAATAGTTTAGATAAGCGTGGCCACGCGTAAACAAATCCAATTCAGATCACTGGCACAACGGGCAAACAAACTTGTCTCTGATGTAATCGACGGGGAGCCGCGGGAAAATTCCGTTCAAACTTATGTTTCGACAGATCGTAAGCGTCTGAGCTTCACATCTGGCAGAACTGATACAGTCAAAAACATTAAAGCTGCGGCGGAGAAATTCCGAACAAGACCAAATCACCGTTGAGAAAGTGTCGCTCCAGCAGAGAAGCTTAACGCGATCTCTTAGGGTTCGAGACTTCACACCACATGAAAAACTCGGCTCCCACGTGTAAATTAGAGAAGAACAAAAGAGCACACTAGTTAGCATGCTAGCCGGCAACGATTAGCTATCAACTTGTTGAGGGATTGATCACGACCCAAATGACAACTTTTGATTGCCAGCATGTTAATTGACGTTTATCTACACACAACAGATTAAGTGCTATAAGTGCAGACACACACACACACACACACACACACACACACACACACACACACACAAATTCAGTGGTGTGTATATGTGTGTGTGTAGTGAAAGAATGCATAAAGAAATGCACAAACAGTGTTACCATAAGAGGGACGGAGAGAGTGAGACGGATAAAAAAGACAAAAAGTGATTCAGAGTGACAGATATAAAGATCAACACAGAAAGATAATGAGTGAGAGAAAGAAAAAGAATGACAGAATGACTGTAAGAGGAAGTGAGAAAGATAAAGACAAAAAATGATTCAGAGTGATAAAGAGAAGATAAACTCAAAAAGAGACAGCAATATATAAATACTCTGGCAGTGAGGCCGCAAGAGAGATGGAGAGAATGAGTCAGAAAAAGACAAAAAGTAATATAGAGTGATAGAGAAAGATCAACAGAGATGATGAGAAAGTGAGAGAGTGAGACGAGTGACAAAAACACAGACAGTCTGACCGCAAAAGCGACGGAGAGTGTGAGACAGACAAAAAAAAACAAGAAGTGATTAAGTGTGACAGAGAAAAAGATAAACACAATGAAAGAGTGAGACAGAGAGGAAAACGGACAGCTTGACCATAAAAGAGACGGAGAGAGTGAGACAGACAAAAAGACAAGAAGTCATTCAGAGTGATATAGAGAAAGGTAAACACAGAAAGAGACAGTAATATATAAATTCACAGACAGTGTGTGTAAGATGAACGGAGGGAGTGAGACACATAAAAAGTGATAGAGAAAGATAAATACGGATAATTAATGAGAGAAAAAGACAGTGATAGATAACTACACAGTAGAAGAGACAGAGAGAGGTAGACAGGAGAGATGCAGATCACCGGCTGTAAGCAGGCTGCTCTCTTCACAGTGGCCAGACTGTGTAGGTCGGCAGACATATGGCTCATATAGAGCTGCTCCTCACACCTCTGCTCTCAGCTCGTATCTCACTCACACGTCTTACTGGAAACACACCAGCCTCTCGAGGAACCGGCATGACACGGTTCCGATCCGCATCGGCAGGATTTATGAGTGCTGAGACTGGAGTCGCCCTCGGACCAGCCCAGATTCATCCGTTTCAGAGGTTTCGCTCTAATAGCCCCACAATTGCACAGACTCTTAATGGATTCACAAAGACTTAGTAAAAGTCAAAATGGCAAAAGTTAAAATTACTTTCCAGATTGGAAGAAACAACTTCAGAAACTGGACGCTGGTTTTGCCTTTGCCATAGCGGGAAGAGTGTTCCCCGAGTATCTTGCTCTGGCGAAACAGCAGCAGGTGGAACGGAACCATGTGACTATGGAGGACTGATGCACATGTGAACGTTTCGCTGCCTCCTGAGCACATTACAGATTTCATTAAGTGCAACATAATTGCTTATATAATCAAACGTATAATACAGAGTGAATCCAGCACATGTGCTCATACTAATCGCCGCGCCAAGCCAAGGTGAATTAGTGGAAACGGAAAGTCGCTGTGGAGCTTCTGCACCGTATCTGTCACATCCAGAAGCTTCTGCTGCACTTTTGAGGGTTTATTCCTAAAAACACCAGCAAATTTATAGCCATCAAATATTTAAGAAGAAGCAGGAGCCAAGAGAGAATCTTAGCCAAACACAGGCATTAAACACACACACACACACACACACACACACACACACACACACACACACACACACACACACACACACACACACACAAGCACTTTCTTTGTCTCTCTCTCTCTCTCTGATTGTTTTAGAGCTAAACGTGCTCTTATCTTCAGGCCTGTTAACGAGGCCCTTCATTAACAGCAGTCGCCTCCTTTAATGATGCCTCAGTCACCATGGCAACCACAAAACCGTTGTCATTTGGTGGCGGGACGTCTTCATCAGAGAAGAATGACGAGGACAGTTTTTTTTTAAAGACGTGTATCACTTTTCACAACGTGTCAAACACAAGTGCTGGATTGAAGTAACAAATAGCACAATAACAGTTTTTTTACACTCCACGCCACTCGGCTTCGTCATTGGCCAATAACAGCATCCAAGCGGTTCATTCAGCCATCATCACGGCGCCAGACACGACCAAATCAGCCGAATGTGTTTATCTGCTTCTCTCACATTCATCTTCCTCAAAGCGGCACGTTCTGGTGTATACACCTCTTCATCGAAACTGACAGAGCAGGAAGAAAAGACCATTTCATACCCAGATCTGCTGATTATTCGATGAGATGGAGGCAAAAGAGATGCAGAATCAACGACACATGTTCATGAAAAACCAAAATGAGACGTTGATTCTGCAATTTGCTTACCCTCCGTCACATCCAGCCACTAATAATCAGCAAATCTGGGTATGAAATGGTCAAAATGAGACATTCTCCGGCTGTGCCTCCAGTGTTTCCACACGTAATAATGTGATTTCAGTCAGTAATAAAGGCCGAACAGTATGGTGGGGTGTGTTTATATGTAAATAAGACAGTGATTGTGACCAAAGAACATTAATATGAGAAACATTGTAGACATGTTTGTATTTGGCAATTATGAGTAATTCACGACAGCATGTATTCTTTTCATAGTGGTTCTGACACTGACCTGGATGTGATGATATTGGGTGAGGTTCGGAGGAGAAGAGCGCAGGTAAACACGGTTAAAAGACCGAGTGGTCAGTGCACATTACTCTGAGCTCTTTGTGCTTCAGACGTCTCCTGATAAGCGTTTCCATTTCCATTGTTCTGCAGAGATAAAGCTACTGAAATGAAATCTAAAGGCTGAAAGAGCTTTTTTCTCCTTCTCTCTTTACTTCTCATTCATTCTCCAGCCCTCTGAGCTTATCTGTCTGAAAGGCTGAAGAAAAGCAGCGAGAAAAGTCTAGGTCGACCACCTTCCTCTGCTCCTCCTCTCCGGCTGTTTGTCAAACTGGCCACCAGCAGACACTCCTCTAACTCCAGCGCACACCACTTGAAGCCAGTGGAATGGCCACAATCCCACAGAATTACTCGTCTTAATATCACAGAGAATATCACTCTTCGTAAAATTGACCATCTACAACACAGTAATAACCGCAGACTATGTGAAGTAATCCCTGCAAAAACCCACCAAACCACTCTCTGAACATTGTGTTAAACCATATCTCAGAAAAATCTAAAAAAAACTGAATCTCATAAAAAATAAGGACGTTTTTTCCAATAACATTTAGCTGTTGACCCCCCAAATTACAAGACAATCTACCAACCCTAATCACCCCAAAATACCCAACGTAATACCCACCAAAATCCTACCAAACTGCTGGCTGTAATCTCCACTTTTCTGGGATATTTCCAGAAACACAACCCACCACAATCACCCCAAAGTATTCACAGTAATGCCCACCAAACTTCCTAAATTATAACGCCAATATATCTACCAAAATCCCCACCTATTGCCCCCCCATAATTTACACAAAACTACCGGTTGTAATCCCACAAAAACTACTCACAGTTATACTCACAGAACTACCTGGTGTAAATACCCCAAACTTCTCACCGTGAATTCACATCACCACCATGAATTGCCTGCCATTAATCCTCACCACAATCCCCCTAAACTAACTACCAAAACTACCTGCCGTGATCTCCTCCTAACTACCCACCATAACACTTTACAATTGACACAAACCTCTAAAAAGTTCCATTTTTGGTGCAAATAACAAACACTAATCTCACACTCTTTACACATACAAAGCAAGACACATAGATGAAAAACATAAAAAGACGATGCTTATAATTATTTACTATTTCCACACATTTTGAAGCAGAGAAATGTTCTGAAACAATCTCCAAAACAATCTAATAAAAGTAAGCACTAATGTTTGAAACTGTATTTTCTCACACAGCTGTTCTCTAGCAGTCAGATCACTCCAGCCTGAACTACACACAGGACAGGCTATTAACCACCAAAGACGCTCTCACATCTACAGACAGTCGATGTCTCCCGGTCATGACCCCATCCAGACTCAGGGAGGCGCCTCAGCCAACAGATAAAGTAAAAAAAGACAGAGAAAAAGAGAGAGAAACCGAGCGAGAGATACAGAAGAGGAGACAAAGAGAGGCAGTTGGAGCGGGTGGAGGGCAGAGACATATACTGAGGTGGAGAGAAAGAGAGACGCCGAGACAGAAATAGAGAGAAAGAGACATGTAGAGAGAAACAGATAGCGATAGAGAGAGACTGAACAAAAGACAGAGTTTGACTTTACGACTTCACAGCTAGAGTTAAATCAGACCACTGACTCTCTTCAGCTTCACTAGGGCTTATTTTCAGGATAACCTGGTAAATCTCATACCCACAGGGAGAGCGACGGGATTAAAAAGAAAGCAGGTGGTAACAGCAGATGCTATTTCAGACACCTGTGACACCGTTACCGAGCGGAGTTGGTGTGGGGGTTGGGCTTAATAATGCATGAACCAATCAGGTTCTACTGAAGTCATTATTTGCATGGTGGTTGTGGCGGAAGGTCACGTGACCTCCAAAGCAGCTGGTTATTACCACTGTTTTATTATTTATCAAAACCATTTTCCACATCCAAGAGTCCCAGCACCTCTGCAGCTGCTCCCCGGCACAGCGAGACCCCCGCTGGAGACGGCCTGCCAATCAGCTGCAGGCAATCACACACGCGGCCAATCAGCAGGGGACGGGCCAAAGGAAAGGTCAGGGGTGTCAATCAGAGCGGATTCTGTGGAGATTGAGAACTTTATTGCAGGTTAGTGAAAGTACAAGCAGTCGGACTGAAGGGCTGGTGTGGAACAGCACGATGAGACTATTAAAAGACATAAAAAAAGTCACGGAAAAATAAACACGTCCAATTCGGTTTTAGAAGTGCTGTCATTTCCCAGCCGAAGCTGTTTTTCTGATGACTTCACAACATGGAGGCACAGAGAACCACAATTTTCACTAGCAGAACATCGCCGGCACGATTCCTCCGCACAGAGTTTCGCTCTCAACATCTCGTCTCAGGCTGCTCGATAATGATAATGAACCATAATTACGCATTATTCGTTTATCAGTCTCAGCGTGTGAGTGAGGCTGCGAGGGGAAGAACAGATCTTCTCAATCACGTCGGAAAGATCTCGAAGGCCTCTGCTTTTTCTGGCACCTCTGATCGCGAGTGAATTGAGGTATTTGCTCCAAGAAAGGTTGTCTTTTCTACCTGCATGTGGTTATAAATTAAAATTTTCATCTTAAAAAGTGAAAACTTGAGCTTTGGGCTAAGTAAAACTACAACATCTGCAAGGCCAAATGAAGAACAGCAGATGTGAGACAGACACGTTACTGCAGCGCTTCCCTCTCCGGTCACGCTCAGCGTCCCGCGGCGCTTGACCTCTGGAAACGTCGCTGTTCCGGAGCCTGTGTTTGCAGGGTCGGACACGGAGGTGACAGGAAAAGGTCGGTGACTGAGTGACATAAAGCGCTGGTGAGATCAGAGATGTTGGGTCTAAACTGCTCAACCTCCACGAACCAGATATCACGACACCACTGTCTTTTTATTCATCTAAAATTAATGATAATAAAGAAAGAGAACCGGAGAGGAAGTGGCACATGTTCACATTTAATATTTATATGACACTGTATGTCTGCACAATGTCACAATCTTGCAGTTTGTCCAGTTTGATCAGTCTCGTGCTAGTTTTTATGTCAATATGTTATATTTCATATTTTCATAGGTGAAGCGTGACACACGCACAAATGCACATAATTTGACTTCTATTTTTCTATTCTAAACCAGTCCACGATTGATGTGTTTGGGCTGCTATCATCAGCGAGCACAATCAGACCTTTAACAGATCTCAGGGTGGAGAAGTTAAGTGGCACCGCCCAAGTCAGAAAGTCCTGCATGAACTTATCTGCATTTAAAAAAGATGGATAGTGCTTTTCTTATCAGCTATAAGGCAGTCTGAAGACCAAGAGTTGTTGCTTCCAGAGTTTCCAGAACTTGTTGTTGATGACGATAATGGCTGTTCTGTTCTGTGTTAAAGTCTGCTTTCACCTGCTTGTCATTTTAATTTCTAATCATGAAACCTAACTTGGCAGTGAATGTTTTTTGGAGAAAGCAAGACCGTTAGGAACTTACGACAGGGCCTGAAACACTCCTCACTGATTCTGGATGAGGAACGATGCAGGAATAGCGTGATTCTTCATCAGAGGGACGGTGGAGATGCCGATGAAGGTTACGACAACTCATTCATTCAGTTTAATCTCCACTTCTATGGCAGAGTCAGTAAATGCCGGTCGCAGTGGCTCTGAGCTCCAGGAGAGACCGACACTGGGCTGCTAAAGGTCATAGCGTGAACTTTAGCGGCTTCAAAAGCCTTTCTTCCTCCCTCTGAACCCACAGCATCACCATCCTCATTACCATTAGCATCGCTGTCGTCTAACATCATCATCCTCATATTAATCGTCATCGTCTTGAATAATTATTATCATGATCATCTGTTTCATATTGTAAACATCATCATGACCATCATCATCATCATCATCCTCAGACACCAGCATCATCGCTCTGACTCTGAACATCACAATTATCATCTGCCTTCTTATCATCATCATCATCATCATCGTCTTCATCAGGTCATGGCTGAGGTCACGCTACAGAGTTCTGTTACTTGATCTGTAACAGAAAACACTTGCTTCTAGAAAATAATCAATATTTAAAATACTTAAATTTCTTTAAAAATAACAATTGTATAATTCACTAGTGTAATATCCTGGCATCATATAACAGAATTTATACTGGTATTTTAATTAACATTTAAAAAAGAAAACTGCTTCACTACTCATTAAAAGTCTTTAAAATGCTAAACCTAAACACACACACACAAATGATGTCAACAGTAGATGTTAGAGGCAAGTATGTGTGTGTGTGTGTGTGTGCGTGCGTCTGGTGTGATGTGTATCGTTTAGAGCCGCTCCAATTAAACGTGCTGCTGGGAAAATGTGTGTGATTAACTCTGATATTTCCCTGACATTCCGAACTAAACACTAATATTGCTCAAAGATATGAAGAAGGACAAAGGATATTAATGGCTAAAGTGAGAATGCGGAGCGTCCGCTGCTGAAATGATGCCAGGAAAGGTGAAGGTAAATCTAATTAAGTTTACTCGCCATCTGCGATGAACCGGGCCGGACGCGAAGCCGCTGCCATTACGCTGTGAAAGGCCAAAGTGAAGCGTACCAATCGTTCAGGCCTTCAAAGAGCATCCAAAGCGTAGACTGTTTACGCTCTCGCGACACAATATTAACAGCGTAGCAGAAGTTACACGCATTGGACGGATTCTCCGTTGCTGATTGGCTGGATGATCCTGATTCAATCTCAGCACTTCCTCGACTACACACACACACACACACACACACACACACACACACACACACACAGAACAGCAGGATTTAACCTTCATTATTCAGGCACACTACAGAATAAGCATAAGGAATCTTGTATACTCACTGAATTCTATGAGGATTTTTTTTTGCATATATATTTGTATATCCATATATGTACCTTCATTCATAAACCCACTTCTGCCTGTATTTAAGCCCGTAATGAGGTTCTGGTAAATTGTGTGGGTGACAGAAGAGGCTGATGAATGCTCACGGCTGAGATTATCAGAGCAGAATTGTGCGAAGGTGTGTAAAATCAGCCTCACGCTGCAGAGACTTTGTTTCTCATTTAGTGCAGCACAGATGTAGTGAATTCACTGGAGACGTGTTCAGCGAGAAGAAAAGAGAAAGACAGACGGGCAGGGAGAGCAGATAAAAGACAGGAGAGACAGAAACCAGTCCTAATGGAGGGTGTGTGTATGTCTGCATATACGGTAAGAGGCGAGTCGATTTCTATAAGCACACATGAAAATATCTAAACCGTTAAAAGTCTGTCGCTCCCAACTAACAGGCCGATAAAAGCAGCCAGACAAGGGCAGACGGCGTCGGGCTCCGTGTCCTCCAGCCGGGGACAGAACAGTCCCAGTGTGATGGACGGAAGAGCAAGTTCAGCCCCATCTCCACTTACAAAAGAAGACCTGACATTTAGTCAGAGAGTGTTTGGAGACTGATCACACGTGGACGGGCAGCAGATTAATAAATGACGAAAGAAGGATTGCTGGGACTTATCGCTGCGTTGTGAGGCTGAATCACAGTCGTCCAGTGGGGGCAGGATGGGGCCGTTTGATGGAGAGCGAAAGCAAATGAAAAGGCGGCGCTGATCCGCACGATTCAAACACTCGCCTTCACCTTTAAGACACGAGTGATATGGATTAAATGGCAAATCTCGGGTTGAAAGATTAATACCAGCCACTTCGTTTCCACAACCTGCCCATCTGTAGCACTGAAAGCCACTTCAGCTGCACAAAAGACGCTCGGCTGCTTTCGGCCTCTTCATTCACCCACACAAAGGATACTCAAGGCTGAGAATCTCTCCTGCTTTCAGGCCACGATAGAGACGAGACGATGCTGTACCTGTGAACACTGCAAAACTGCAACTGCACTCGCTCGCTCTTCTTCCTCTCACACACACACACACACACACACACACACACACACACACACACACACACACAGGGAGCTGATCATCTAGTAATTTCTTACGAGATTGAGCTAGACAAAGGCAAACGTGGTCAGGAAAAACAAACTCAATGTTGGAGAGAAGAATCAAATCATTATTCTGCATAATGGTCACAAGCAGAAGATCCAAACGTCTACAAATCACCACCTGAATCAGGCAAATGAACTCAAATAAAGACGCGTAAAACAGCCGATGTGAGCTAAAATGGTTTCAGCAACCTTCAGAAAGTTCCCCACAAACACAAGTCAGTGTGCATGTGCGTGTGTGTGTAAAGAGCAGCCGGAGGACGAGCACGTCACATTCACTTACCTCTGTGTCTGTTTGTAGTTTTATCAAACATTAGCATTGCATCTTCTACCTGCAACACATAGAAAAACAAGAACTGACTCATCGTCACAAACACACACAGGAATTGTGACACAGGAGAAATATTAGTGACCAGTAAAACAGGTTTAATCAGCTGGAATCAGTCAGTGAACAACTGGAATCAGCGGGAGGAAGCTGAAGGCTGGATAGGGGCCTGCTCACCCTCAAGGACACACACATACACACACACCTCTGTTCACATTACACACCCTGGTGCAATTTTCCTTCACAATGCGCACACACACACTTTCCACTATTTGCACACAGCGTGAGGTCTGAAACGGTTTGAGAAGAGAAAGACTTTTGCTGAAAGACAGAGAGATGGAGAGAACCCAAAGGTGTGATGATGAGACTTAGAGGTAGGAACAAATTGATAAAGGTTTGAAAAGTTTCAGGTCGCTCAGACAGTTGGCTTCCCAACACCAAAGGATGTGGTGTGAACCCAACGAAAACCGAAAGTAGTTAGAATACAAACACTACCAATATGGATAAAAGCATCCAGTAAATTCAGACATGCAAATAAATAGAGAAAACAATCTCCACCATCATCTTCACTACAAAACGGATCGATCACTGAAAGCTTTAGATCCCACAGGCATGTTTCTGGATCCTAGAGATGATTCATGTCCCTAAAACCATGTTGGTTCTGCTCAACCAAAAAAACAGACCCAGCCGGTCCAATTCTTCTCACCCGAGGGTCTTCGGGCCTCCTCATCTTGGACCACATCAACGGCAGAAGAACCTCAGACGGCGGTGGAGAGCCAGCAAAGTTAATGCCACTTGCATATGCGACGTGCCGCGTGGGAAAGGGCCGTGACCTTTACTTGTTAGCTCTCACAGGTTCCGAGGGGCCGCGGGACCCCGGCGATCGATGCCAAACGAGTCGGCGTGTTGAGTGGCCTTAAAATGCTGTGATGTGGCTGGGAATTAATTGCAGATCCGGCGGCTGCAGACGCGACAGCAAATGGTGTGAATTCTCTGCGGGCGCAGGGAAGAGCGGCATTAAGGGCCGCGGCACACCCTATGTGGTCATGCCACCTCGCCATTAAACACCATTATTGATAATTGACTGAACAAGTGGCCTTTTTACTGGCCGTCTTTAGCTTGGTCAGTGGCTGAGCCTGCAGAATGAGAAAACACCAGGATAATGCCTGTTTTATGACGGGCACGGAAGGGCCAGGTCCCGTCTGAGTGTCAATAAAACGGCCTTTAAATGCATTTCGTCTCTGGCCTGCAGATTTATGCTTCTTATTAGCAGTGTGTCTCCGAGACGCAGCGCTTTACGAGTCCGATCTGACCGGAGGCCAAACACAAACCTACCTCAGAAAAACACGATGAAATCACAGTGAGTAAAACGTAGTTATCTAATATAACGTCAAGTGGAATTTCCTGAGGGATTAATAAGCATCTGTCTGAAACAACCACAGGAAAGACACAAGACGATCGTCTCAGTGCCAGTCCGAACCAGAACAGCACACAAAAAACATGCTGAGTCGCACACTGCCGTTTTAATCTTCGCAAAATCACACCTTTCTTCACGTATATTGCCATTCTGACATTTTATACTTTAGCAAGTATAAGTGAATAACAAAATACTCATTTACAAATAAGATTATTATCAGATCGTTAAAACACAACATGAATAAAAGATTTGTGATTAACAGAAGCTTAGAAGATGATGGGGCTGAAAATAGTGTTTTACAACTCAAAAGTGTGAATGAATTAAAAAGATAACAATTCAATACAAAATGTTTACAAAAGAATATGCTTAATCATCAGTGACATGAACACAGAAATGACTGTATAATTTAGTGTGTGTGTGTGTGTGTGTGTGTGTGTGTGTGTTTATGTGTGTGTTCAGTATATGTTACAATTACACATAAAAAGCCCGAGAGATAGATAGATAGATAGACAGACAGACAGATAGAAAAATAGATTGTTTCTGTAAGAATACACAGATATATGGCCATTTTTATATACAGTACGTGGTGAAACACAGAAGGACACACTCTTCCGCGCACTGGCAATATGTATACATGCGGCTAAATGAAAGGGTTCAGCACACGCGCACACAGGTGACAGACGATCAGTCGCATCAGAGGAGACGTGATGGAGACGACATGCATCTGTGCTCCTCATCTGGGTGTAAATGCGGGTTGATATGCGAGTGACGCCGCAGACGACCTTGTGATCAAAACTAAACTGTGGTGGAACAGGAACCAGGTATTTAAGCACAGGCCTCATTTAGCGGCACGACTGGTCTCGCTGGACGGGGAGACGATGATTTGCATATGAGAACTGGAAGTGACTGGCTCACTCCTCTTCTTTGGTTCGCTCAGGGACGACGGATGAAGAATCAAGAGTTTCGTGTGGTAATTCGCTCGTGGTGTGAGTGGTAACCGAGCGGACGGCCGTCGCTCGTGGCTGTGTTGATGTCTCGCCTCCTTCACTTTAGCGCTGGTGATTAAATCCGCTGCTAGCGGCTATATTCATATTGCTGAAAAACAGCGCAATTACTGTACGGATCAAAAGAACACTATAAAAAGAAACTGCATCTTGAAAACAAAGCTCTTCAGACCAGAAACCGTGGATCACGAGAAATTCTGTCTTCTATGTAATACTTAATACACCTTATTTAACATGAAGTCTCCTCTGCGATCGCCTGTAGCGGCCTCCAAAGCCATTTTATTTCCACTGTCCATGTATTTGTAGTTTCATCATCCACGATGAGAAGAATCCTGTGTTGACAAGCTCCCTTTATATTCACACGATACACCGGCTTTTGGTGGTGGACGTCCATCATCACACATTTAAAAAATTGAATGATGTCGTCAAGAATAGTATGCTTTGGACCAAATTTCACTTTCTGCGTGTGTGTGTGTGTGTGTTTGTAAGTACTGGATGTATATTTATACACACACAGAGACAAACATACATAAAATCTTTAAAATATTTAATCTCTCCATACACAATTGGGCATTTTTAGTGCACAGAAGAATCCTAATCATATTAGTCACTTTGAAACTCAGTAATTAAGCCAGTTAATTATTATGTAAATAAGGTCTCAGAAACACTGGCGCGTCCAGACGGATCCGGCGGTGAATCCGGATGTGTCTGCTCTCGTTACAGCAGCTGCGAGTGACGCGCACGTGAGGGAAACCGCGGCGGGACAAAGGTCGTTTCCTTCCAAAACCAAATGGAAGTGGAATCAAGCCGGGCACCTGGTCATGGCAGAAGCCCAGCAGCCTCCCCTGCTCGCCCCGATCGATGCTGCGCTGCACAACCACTGAACTGGGACAGTGAAAACTCGCCGCCTCTCGCAGAGAAGCTGTGTGATTTTCTCTCCATGATGAAAAAAGCAATAACAGTTTCACTTTTGACGAGGTGTGAGCACCTTCTTCTCTAGTCTGTTATCAGGAGCAAAGTCACCTCCACGCCTCAGCAGCGCAGCATCGTGACAAGGCTCCAATCCCAATCTCCTGATGATGTGCTTGTGCCACATTAGATGCAGATGCTTCTGGTCTCGGCTCTCCATTCATCCTGATCTTCAGCTGCAGATTCCCTTCCAGCACATTCCACATAAAACCAGGGGTTGAACTAAAAGGTGAAGGACTCGCCATGGCCAGCCCAGAATCCACAATTAAAACTTGGAGCAACAGAATGTGGTGTGTGGCAAGGACATTCCACTGGAGAGATGCAGATTTCTCAGCAAGACCACTGAGGTGGATGAGATTAAAAGTGGAGCCTTTAAATGGAGCCACTGGAGATGAAGCCAATAGATGTGACATTGAATTAAAAAAGAAAGAAAAAAAAAAACAAACAAACAAACAAACACACACACACACACACACACACACACACACACAAAGAATCTTCCGGACTCTCTGACAAGAGAAAGATGAGCCACTTTGTCTTTCCTCCCATTCCGGCTTTCAGTCTCTCTAACTCGAGCAGAGAAATATAAAAGACTATTTGCCCTGAGATCATGTGTCTGTCCACAGGCGCTGCTGATTTCTTACTCTCTCCCTCCATATCGATCAACACCTTTATATTTCCTCTTTAAAGCTTGAAAATAGCTTCCTGAAGATCTCGGGAATGGAACGCTTTTATTTATTTATATTTGTTTTGATAAAAAGAATTGGGATGTGATTTCTCAAATCTGTAATTGTTAAGCGGGTTCGGGACTGGAAAGGTCGAGCCGTAAGCAAAAGCTCTGGGAATGCTTGCCAAAGCTTGGATTCCCGTCACACTCTCGAAAACCCTGAGTTCTGAAGCAGATGGAAGTGTTTCTGAAACCTCATGAACATGCATGAAACCTGCATCAGGACCGAGAGAATTTCAGACTCCAGCTGGAGTTCAAACACCTGGATTCATGGAGAAACCTGCAGAGAGTCTCCTGAGAACCACAATCAAACACATGACAAAACTCCATCTGAACGCAGCCGCGATGTCGCTCTGAATGGGATATCAAGCCTTTGCTGAATTATTCCGAGTGGCTTTTCAAATGAATTATAACAGAGGTCTAAACAGCCTCTGGAAAGCCGAAGCAGAGATAATGAGAAGGTCAGAGCCATTAAGTGAACACTGAAAGTTAGCACAGATAATGCCAGACTAATATCGGTTTTAAAGAGTAAAGAGAAAAAGACTAAAAAGAAAAAAAGAATGAAGGGAAATAGTGAATGGAGTGAAAAGGGCGAACAGAAGAAATAAATGCGGGAAAGGATCATGATTGTCTAGAAGAAAAGAGTGTAATTTCCTGATCCTACAGCAGGAATGTGCAGCATAAATATAACAGAATATTAGGGTTTAAAATATGTATATGATATGTGAAATATATATATGATAATATAATAATTAAAATTAACATGAATGACATTAATTTGAATGTGCCTTAATTTAAAATGTAAACATATTAATTTGCAATTCATAATTTTAATACTAAATTAAGGAACTGTATGAAGCGTCAAAATTCCAAAGAGTTTACACAATATTCACAATGCATTTCAGATTAAGTGGGCGTGATCAGTGCAGAAATGTAAACGGCAAAAGTTTGTGTTTGCTTGGCGTTCAACTTGGACTCAAACGCAAATTCAATTCACAAAGTAATTTGCAAGGTCAAATCGCAAGATTAATTCAAAAGTTCTAATCACAAGGTCACAGAATATGCCAATCAGCATCAATGGAAGGGTCGGCGGTGTCGGAATAGCAATGGGGATAACAATGGTAATAGATGAAAGTGAGGAAGAATCTTTAATGATCACACAAATTGATGTTATTTGTTCTCTGTAGATTTTGTTACTTCACTTTTTGTGTAACAGGTTTAGTATAAGCGCTCATCATACTGTACACCAGGGGTGGTCAACCAGTCAGACACTAAGAGCCACATTTTTTCTGTGTTAGAGCCACAAAGAGCCGCAAAGAGCCACATCATACATACATAGGCACACATAAACATCATCCAATTCCTTAATCTTGTACGCACGCACACACACAGACCTCTGCTCAGCCAGATTTGACAATGACAATAACCACACCAACATGATAATATTAGTTTTTTTTCAACAGTTAACATTGTGTGCATATTGGACTCATGTCATGTGAAAGCTCCTGAAGAGCCGCATGAAACTAGTTAAAGAGCCGCATGAGGCTCAAGAGCCACGGGTTGGCCACCCCTGCTGTACACCTTGCATATGCCAAAAGTAAGAAAGTGACTGAGTTTGTCACTTTGATCCTGACTGGGATTTGAACCTGCAACAGGTCCAAAACCACACAACTACATTGGAGTTATCTTTGAGTGACGTCACTGCCCAATCAGTCACAGGTCACTGTTTTGTTGACTCTCCCTCTGACATCTGATTGGCAGGTTCTGTGACCTCTTGAATTGACCTCACAACTGTGAATATAATTTGTGTTTGTCCAAATTTTTGTCAAAGTGAACGCCATTGCGAATACAATTGGACAGCGCTTTTGAATTTTGTAGAGAATATTGCTCCAAATACAGATTTTTTTCTGAATTTCAGAACACTAAAATTACAAGGCACACATTTAATAAATGTCTACTTCCTATCCTTTTTTAATAAAGGGTGCATGCTTTTTCTGGACTACACGGCACACAGTCAATTAAAAAACTAATCTAATCTTATAGGAATTTAAGAGCGCTTTGTATATAAAAAAATACAGTAAAAATATTGTTTAAAGTTTTATTGTTTAATCATGATTAAATTTGCTGATCAAGTGATCAATATATTTAACCACTTCCAAATACCATTTTCAGGAACACACAAAAAATCTACAGCAAAACCAAGAAAATTGTTACTAAAACGAATCTATTCACAATATCCTGAGGTGTAATATTTGCTTAAGTACAGTAATAAAGGGCAGTGAGTGAAGGAGCAGAGAAATAGACTTTTCACTTAAGTCAAGCTTACTAAGTAAAATAAATCCTCTCTTGACGCGCAAAAGCAAACAGACACGTTCAGGGCCTTCGAGAACGTGCCAATCATTCTAATGGTTTGAATGTGTATTGACTCAGAATGAGACTAAAAAGATGAGAGTCAAAGCAAATAGTTGAGTCAGACAGGAGCGGTGTGTGTGTGTGTGTGTATGTGTGTGTGTGCTTGTGCTTGTATATGTGTGTTGAGGGAAAATGAGAGTGTGATTGGAAAGTGTGTTTGTCCGTGTCAAAAAAGAGTGTGTGCATGGATGTGTGTGCAAGAGAGAATGATTGTGCGTGAAAGAAAAGTGTATATTTTTATGTGCAATGAAAATGTGTGTGTGTGTGTAAGTGTGTAAGTGTGTGTTTGCGAAAGAGAGAAACACAGACCGAACAAGAGAAGCAGCGAGACAGAGAGAGGAAAGAGAGTGAGAAACATGGAAAGAAGAGGGAAATTCGAGTAAAATAAGAGAGGGGAAGAAAGACAGAGATAAAGATGTGCAGAGAAAGCGACAGAGAGAGAAAGTGAGAAATACAGTCAGAATGAGAGACATAGTGAGATAAGGAAACAGAGAGAGTGACAGAGAAAATAACCAAGGAAGCGCGCGAGAGAGAGAGAGAGAAAGAAAGAGAGAGAGACAGAGAGAGAGAGAAGGAGAGAGAGCGAGAGAGAGAGAGAGATGGGGGGGGGGCACAAATGTGTACCTCAGCTGTTCCGCCAGGCTTTCCATTATATTCCTGAAATGGACTGAACAGGCAAAAGAGCTTCTTTTCAGACGGTTCGCAGAGGCAGAAATGACTGATAATGAATGAACGCATCAGAATGTGATTCCTCGGCTGAAAGAGGAATGTGAAGAAAAATGCAAAAGAAACACGACAGAAAAAAAGAAGGAATTGTTGCCGATGATCAGAGGTGAAAAAGCTTCAAGCACATGGAGAAAAATACAAACTCATTGAAGAGTTTCCATCACAGTGAAGTTTCCCATCTTCCCCCTGACCTTCGGCCGGTTCCTGTCAGCCACATTCCCTTTAGCTCACGATAATCGCAGATATTGAGCTGAATCCGTCCCAGCCGTTCTGAAGTGAATTATGCATTTGTTTCTTCATCCATATGCATGGATTCTGAAGTTCATGAATATCTATTACACTTCCATTTACATTCCTTCCATTTCCATAATAAATCTAAAAACCTTACAGTAATGAACAAATGGAAAGAGCAGCGCTCGCAGACAGAGAGCGAGCGATGCGCTAAATAAAAGAACGGCACAGACTTTCTAATTAGACCATTTCAGACACTGATTCATTCACACACTTGAACCGGAGAAGATGTGAAATCACAGGAGAAACTAAAGAGTCCAAACGTCCAACATCCAGAAGACATACAGGGAAGATGAGAATCCAACTTTTAAAGCAACACAAGATATAAAAAGAAAGAAAGAAAAACAGAAAGAGACTAAAATGAAAAAGACTGAGAAAGGGATTGAGAGAATAAGAGAGAACAGAAAGAATGAAAGAAAATAATGAGATGAGATAATTAAAAAATAAAGAGAAAGAGAGGGACAGTAGAATAAAACTATA